>VBSM01002217.1:1448824-1460670 GCA_008086735.1 Cheirogaleus medius
TAGGATTCCATCCTTCTCAGTGTTGTGGAATAATTTCTGCAGGATAAGCACCAGTTCTTATTTGTGGGTGTGGTAAAATTCAGGTGTGAAACCATCTGGTCTGGGACTTTTCTTTTTAGGAAGATTTTTAATTGCTGTTTCTATTTTGCACTTGATATTGTTCTGTTCAGGAATTCTATTCCTTCCTGGTTGAGCCTAGGGAGGCTGTGTGTTTCTAGAAATTTGTACATTTCCTCCTCATTTTCCAGTTGGTGTGCATAAAGGTTGTTGTAGTATTCATAAATTATATCTTGTATCTCCATGGCATCAGTTGTAATATCTACTTTTTTGTTTCTGATGGAGCTTATTAGAGATTTCTCTTTTCTGCTTTTTGTTAATCTAGCCAAAGGTGTGTCAATTTTGTTATTTTTTCGAAGAACCAACTTTTTGTTTTATTAATCTCCCGTATAGTTTCCCTGTAGTCAATTTCATTTAGTTCTGATTTGATCTTGTTAATTTCACTTCTTCTGCTGGGTTTGGGGTTGGTCTGTTCTTCTTTTTCCAGCTCTTTGAGTCGATTCATTAGGTTGTCTATTTATGATCTTTCTGACTTTTGGATATAGGTATTTATGGAAATAAACTTTCCTCTCAGGACTGCTTTAGCTGTGTCCCACAGAATTTGATAACTTGTGTCTCCATTGTCATTAAGTTCAAAGAATTTTTTGATTTCCATCTTGATTTCCTTGAGTTTTGTTTTTTTCTCATTAAACTTTGCTTTAATGGGTTTCATAATTCTGTCACAGATTTTTGGTCAAGTTGCTTCCATTAAAAAGTACTGATTTTAAAAGCTAATAACTGAAAACTGCCACACAAAAAGAAACAAAAGTGGTCCACAAAACATTCTTCTTTCCTTCTGAAGGTTTTACAATGCATTGTTATTAACAACCAGTCTTTTACTATTAAACTTAAATTGCCAATTGAAACAAACAGTTCTGAGACCGTTCTTCCACCACTGATTAAGAGTGGGGTGGCAGGTATTAGGGATAATATTCATTTAGCCTTCTGAGCTTTCTGGGCAGCCCAGAAAGCTTGACCTTGCCAGCCCCAGCAGCCTTCTTGTCTACTGCTTTGATGACACCCACAGCAACTGTCTGTCTCATATCACGAACAGCAAAACGACCCAGAGGAGGATAGTCTGAGAAGCTCTCGACACACATGGGCTGGCCAGGAACCATATCGACAATGGCAGCATCACCAGATTTCAAGAACTTAGGACCATCCTCCAGCTTCTTTCCAGAGCGGTGATCAATCTTTTCCTTCAGCTCAGCAAACTTGCAGGCAATGTGAGCAGTGTGACAATCCAGTACAGGAGTGTAGCCAGCGTTAATGTGGCCTGGGTGGTTCAGGATAATCACCTGAGCAGTGAAGCCTGCTGCTTCCACTGGTGGTTCATTTTTGCTGTCACCAGCAACGTTGCCATGACGAACATCTTTGATAGACATATTCTTGACGTTGAAGCCCACATTGTCCCCTGGAAGAGCTTCACTCAAAGCTTCATGGTGCATTTCAACCGACTTTACTTCAGTTGTAACACTGACTGGAGCAAAGGTGACCACCACACTGGGTTTGAGAACATCAGTTTCCACTCAGGCCACAAGGACAGTACCAATACCACTAATTTTGTAGATATCCTAGAGAGGCAGATGCAAGGGCTTGTCAGTTGGACGAGTTGGTGGCAGGATGCAATCCAGAGCTTCAAGCAGTGTGGTTCCACTGGCATTGCCATCTTTATGGGTGACTTTCCATCCCTTGAACCATGTTAGCACTTGGCTCCAACATGTTGTCACCATTCCAACCAGAAATTGGCACAAATGCTACCGTGTCAGGGTTGTAGCCAATTTTCTTAATGTAAGTGCTGACTTCTTTAACAATTTCCTCGTATCTCTTCTGGCTGTAGGGCGGCTCAATGGAATCCATTTTGTTAACACCAACAATTAGTTGTTCCACACCTAATGTGTAAGCCAGAAGGGCATGCTCACAGGTCTGCCCATTCTTTGAGATACCAGCTTCAAATTCACCAACACCAGCAGCAACAATCAGGACAGCATAGTCAGCCTGAGATGTGCCTGTAATCACGTTTTTGATAAAGTCTCTGTGTACTGGGGCATCAATAATAGTCACATAATATTTGCTGATCTAAAATTTCCACAGGGAGATATCAATGGTGATATCATGCTCATGTTCAGCTTTCAGTTTATCCAAGACCCAGGTATACTTGAAGGAGCTCTTTCCCATTTCAGCGGCCTCCTTCTCCAATTTTTTGATGGTTCTTTTGTCCATCCCACCACATTTGTAGATCAGATGGCCAGTAGTGGTGGACTTGCCCAAATCTACGTGTCCGATGACGACGATGTTGATGTGAGTCTTTTCCTTCCCCATTTTGGCTTTAAAGGGTGGTTTTCACAGCACCTGTGTTCTGGCGGCAAACCCGTTGCGAAAGGTTCAGCAGAAGGTTGTTTAATTTCCATGTTTTTGTAGAAATGTGAGTTTCTGTTAGGGTTGATTTCTACTTTATTCCACTGTGACCTGAGAAGATACATGGTATACTTTTTACTTTTTAAAAATTTTTTGAGACTTGCTTTGTGTCCTAGGATATGATAAATCTTAGAGAACGTTTCTTGAGAGTGCAACTAATGTAATAGAAAGTCAGAAAAGTAGGATTTATATAGGGGCTACAAGAATGTGCTTTGGCCTTTCTGCAGAGATTGGGAGCTGGCTGGTGGTGTTACTAAACCTTTGACCTGGAGTGTTGTTACTGGGTGTGTTTTTTTTATTAGTTTGTTTATTTTATGATAGATGATTTTAGTTGCTTATTTCTAAGCCAAATTATGGATTACAAAATCAAAATCTATAAAATAAGTTAAAAAGTAACCTCAACTTCTGGTCCTGAAACAAAAAACAAGCAATCTTAACCCACAGTTTACTTAGCATGCAAGGCATTTGTCAGCTATTTTAAGCTCAATTTTTAGGTAAAGCAAGTGAAATTTAGAGTGGTTAAAAGCCACTTCATGTATGTTTTTATTAAAAAAAATAACTTCACTAGTAGCCTGAGTTTTCAGTCCCATGCCCAGTAATCTATCGTATAGCTGCCACATCCCTGTTAGTATTACATTGATAAAATATGGAGTAGAAGTGGCACGGGAATAAAATTGGCAATAACAGTGGGAGAGAAATGGGAATTGGTCTAGGGTCATACACAAATTTTGTCAGACACTCTGCTTGACCAAATGCGATTGAAAGCCATTCCTTATAAAAATACCCAGCTACAAAGTAGATGGTTAGATAGATTGGAGTTTAGAATTTAAATGGAAATATATGGTAAATTTGAAGTTAAATTATTACCAATGCATGTAAAGACTTTCAAAAATAAAAACATGGGAATTGTGATTGTTAATTTTATGTGTTAACTTGAATGGGTCATGGAATACTCAGATAACAATATTCCTTAAATATTTTCTTAAATATTACTCCTGATGTGTCTGTGAGAGTATTTCTGGAAATGATTAGTGTCTGAATCAGTCAACTGAGGAAAGTAGACTGTCCTCCCCAATGAGAGTGAGACTTACCCAGTCCATTGAGAGCCTTACTAGTAGGTCATGAAATATGAAATATCCAATTTTGAATCAAAAGTGCAGTTTATTATATCTCAAACAAGAAGCAGTACAATTAATAAAAATATGCGCCTAAACAACTGACACAGTTTTGCCATCTTAACAGTAGCTTGTTTATGCCCGCAGTGAAGAAGCCTGGAGAGCGAGTGGCGATGAAATAGAGAAAGGTTTTTTCCACAGCTCATTGAGAATTGAATATTTTTCCTTGCAAGAAGTGGTCTGAAGCCTCAAAGAAGTGGTAGTCGGTGCAAGGTCTGGTGAATATGGGGGATGACAGAGAGTTTCCAAGTCCAGCTGCTGTAGTTTGAGCACCGTTGTGTGTGACATGCGGTCAAGCGTTGTCTTGCAAGAGGATTGGACTGTCTCTATTGACCAATCTAGGCTGCTTAATCATAAGCATCCTCATCGTTTCATCTAATTGGTTGCAGTAGGCACCACTGTAAAGGACTGACCAGATTTCATGAACCTGTAGTGGATAATACCAGTACTAGACCACCAAACACACACCATTAGATTTTTTAAAATGAATATTCAGTTTTGGACTGTGTTTTGGCACTTCACCTTTATCTAACCATTGTGCCAAAAGCTTGTGATTGTCAAAAAGAATTCATTTTTCATCACACGTAACAATATGGTGTAAAAATGGTTCCCCTTTATGTCGTGACAGCAAAGAAAGGCAAGCTTCAACATGATTTCTCTTCTGACGCTCATTTAATTCATGTAGAACCCACCTAGCCAGCTTCTTTACCTTGCCCATTTGTTTCAAATGGTCCAATATTGTTGGAATAGTAACATCAAACCTTCCTGCTAATTCACAAATAGGTTGAGATGGATTCACTTCCACTACAGCTTTCAGCTCATCATTATCCACCTTGGTCTCAGGTTGCCCACGTGGCTCATTTTCAAGATTAAAATCACCAGAATGGAACTTCTCAAACCATCGACATTCTGTGTGTTCATTAGCCACATCCTTCCCAAACACTTGGTTGATATTTTGAGCTGTCTGTGCTGCATTGGTTCCACAACAGAACTCATATTTGAAAATAACATGAATTTTTGACTTATGCAGGGTTTCACAAAAAATTGCTCAAAATATGTGAAAGATAATCATGAGCCAAAATGTATGTTTGTAAGAGTGAGGGTACACCTTCAGTATAAAAATAAAACAAGAAGTGTCAAAGTGAAATGTCAGAGATATCAACTGTCAAACTTAGTACTTAAGGAAACTGGACATTTCATACTCAAAGGTGGAGGACAGGCAAATTCTCTCTCTCCGTATGACTATTAGAGCTGGGACAGACTTATGTCCTTGACCTTGAACCATTGGTGTTCCTGGTTCTCAGGCCTACAGACCCAGGCTGCAGCCACACCACTGACTCTCTCCAACTGGTGGATGACAGATTATGGCACTTCTCAGTCTCCATAATCACATGGGCTGTTAACCAATCTCTAATAATAAATCTCTTTAAATATCTCTATCATTCTATTGATCAATTATCTACCTATATCTCCTATTAGTTCTGTTTCTCTGCACTAATAGAGGAATTTTATATCTCAAGACTTACAACTAGATCAAGGCTGCTAAATCTAGGATTTTATATCCTTAAAGAGTTATCTGTTAAAAGGAGAAAATGAAAAGATGGAGCTTAGGCAATATTTTAGACAAAAACAGGTAGGGCCTGAATAATCTTATGCAGTTTTTCTTTACAAATAAATTTTAGGATCAGTTTTTCAAGTTTCATCATAAATAAACCTGATATTTTGGTTGGTATGAGACTGTATTTATTTGGTCAATACTTCTTACTTTGTTTCTTAAGAATAGTTGCTTAAAATAATAAGTAGGTATTGAACTTTATCAAGTAGTTTTATTAAAATCCATTAATGTGTTCATTTTATCTTTTCTACATTTGTCTAATACCTCGATAAACTGATAAAGAGCATCTGCCTTAATAATGATATATTAATTCCTTTAATATACTTCTGGAACAGAATAGCTAATTTTTTTTAAAGATTACACTATGATCACATGTAAAATAAATCTTTACTGCTATTTGTTCTATATTTGTTTCATTTTAGTATCAGAGCTTTTCTGGATTTATAAAGTGACTTTTTCTATATTCACTAATTGTTACTGTTTCTTAGGAACTCAATTTAGGAAAAAATTTAGAACAATTCACCTTCATTGACAGTTTGAAAGTGATTGACATGTATATATATTATATATCATGCATATTAAAAATATAAAACCAAAGAAAACAATCCTATTTCCTAAATTACTTTTTCCTAAACTATTTTTATTCTGTATCTGTATTTTAATGAGATATTTCTCCAGAAAGTTGTCTGTTTTAAATTAAGTTGTCTTTACTTCTTTTTTTATCTTAATAATGATTGTTTTACTAAAGTTTAACATTTAGATTACATTTATTTTAATTTGCCTTCTTTTTAATAAAATTATTTACGTTTTTTTCTTTGCACGTGATTATACCCTTGTTCAAGATTCATAAGTACTGAGTACTTAATGTTGTTATATTTTATATATTCTATAGCTGAAATTTAAATATTTTTAAAAGGAATTTAAATCTTTTCAAAGTTATTTAGCAGTTCTTTTTATTCAACTTGTTGAAATTATTTTATTCAAACTTTTTAACTACATTATTATTCCAGTGACAAATGCAGACTTTGCATGACCAATTTGCAGTCGGGTTATGATGGGTGGCTGCTTGACTCCACCCACATCTCTTACTTAATGTTACATAATGCTCAATAAATAATGGTACCACTTGCAGTTTTTTTCTATGCTATCATTACTTTAATTGCTCTCAAAGAATATTATCTGCATTCTGAAATCTCTCAAAGTCATTTGATTTGTGGCCCAGCGTATAAATACACTTAACAAATATTCCCAGAGGCCCCTGTGGAAAGGTATAGCACATTTTTATGGTACAGATTGATTTAAAAGAATAATCATACTGGTACTTTTTCTATAACTAAAGTCTTTACTTTCCTGGGTTTTAAAAAATTGTATTATGAAAACGTTGAGTGATACAAGAGATTCTCCCACTATCACTATTTTTTCTTTAAAGTTGTCCACTGATACGTTTCTCACGTCTTGTGTTAATTCCAGTTCAATAATCACAGCACCCCTTGTTTATCTCATTCCATATCACATGGCTCAAAACTTCCACAATAATATCATAAGATATGAAAAGGACACCCAATAATTAGTATGAAATATGTTTTTATAAAATAACTTGTCCCTTGTTGCATGTAATTTTCTCCCGCCACAAACACATTGACAATTGATGGGAAGGATTGTTCTAAGAAATGTAATGGGTTTAAAAAGAAGAAATTCTTCCCTGAAGTGAGGAGTTGTTTCTTAACATTTTAAAACAACTTGCCTTAAAGAAACATCATTGATACATCTTTGTTTCATTACTGATGCTATAAGAAGAATGCAAAGTGATAGGCAGTTTTACTATGAAATACATACTATGAAACAGGAAATCTCCTGAGTAAATTAATTGAAAATTTATAGCTTGGAATAAGTATGCACTAACATAATGCTAATGCCTGTGGTGCTAAATGTTTCAAATCATATTTCCTCAATTAGACATCTGTTTTTTTTAAGTGTGCTGAAAAGCAAGACCCAAATTTGCTATTAAATTATTATAGAAAGTACATCCCATTTGACAGTCAAGATTGTGGAGTAGAATTAGCATTCTGTCTAATGAACAGTACTGATACGAAGAAAGTCTTTATATATTGTACTATCATTAACATGAGCAGTTTAAGATATGAATTGAACAGTCTTAAATCTTGTTCATCATTAGAAAACAAGATTTAATATCAGTGCAATAAAAATGAGTGAATCTGACTTAAGGAGAAAGATAAAATGAAATAAACTTTCCTGGACTTAGTACAGGAACAGTGTAGGTGATGGCTTATAAAATTACATAAGACATGATTAGTGTACAGATTTGAAATTGACTATCTTTAAGGATCCTTCCAAAGTTCTTTCTAATTACTTGGTAAAGCAGATTTGGAAACAAAACACAGAATAACATGGCAATTAAAGCTAGATGAGTTGGAATGCATAATGCTGAGATTTTGCAAATTGATTTTTATGTATGAAGCATGGAGCAAAGTGCCTGCCACAGGGTGGGTTCCATTCAGAGAGCAAACAATATATTTAGTTTTCCTAACATTTAGTCTAGTTTTTAAACTGAAACATCCAAATCAATTTAATTATTATCAGGCAAAAAATGAACCCTTTCCTATCCAAAGAAGTTAAACGTGCATTGGTCTGAGCAATGTATCATGTAATGTGGATTTATCTATTTTTCAACTGAGTGCTTTTGTATTTTATTTATGAAATTTCTGAGGAAGAAAAATATACCTTTTGTTATTGAGAAGCCAGAAAAAGGTGAATTCTGCTGAGATGTCCTGCCAAGATTTCTGCATTCAGACTTGACAGCAGGGAAGCCAAACACCCTCTCTTAGAAAACTGTGCCATTTTGGGGACATACTACCATGGGGTCTTTGAGTAGCACCAAGGTTGCACTTGGGGCTCTGGTTTGCTTGACTGCATAAAGAACCAATACAGAGTAAACCTCTTTCCAATGTTGAATCACTTACCACTTGCACTGTACTTTGCACACTTAATAAGCACCCTTCAAGCTGGTATGAAGAATGTAATAGAATGGAAATGTGAAGTGTATGATTTGTAGGGCTGGACATTCTCCTCCTCTTCCGGCCCTCCAAGTACCCCACAGCCTTGAGCTGCCTTGGGGCAGTTCAACCATCTCATGAGCAGAAAGAGAAGAACACTGTCATGCCCTTCCCACCTCACTTACCCTTTGAGAGATGACAGGACCGTAATTTCAAAACACACTGACAAGACACTGGGAGAGTTCAGCCAAGGAGTCTTAGAATCAAATCTACTGGACATGATTCCTGACTTCTTCCACATAATAAAAAGATGACTTAAAGTAATCTAAAAAATTACTTTAAAAATCTAAATGAGATATAAATATTCCTAGAAAACAGTTAAATATTTTTAAAAACTTTGCAGAAAACAAGATATGATTAAGTTTATACATAATGGTTCAGCTGTCTGAAGAGATAATTATCATATATTCATGTTTATTTTATCAAATATATATTGTGCAAACATTTTAAGAATGAGGTAAAAAATGTGGAAGCATTCCACTTATTGAATTCCTTTATTTTGTGCTATGTAGGTTGCTGTTATGGGAATAAGGTTTGTGACAACAAGCATATTTTGTATAATTAGAATGATATTTTGTAATCATGGAAATGTTGTAGCTAGCACTTTATTTTAAAGAAAAAGTATTCTTGAGAGGAGTAACTAATTATTGAAACTGTGCAGCGTGTTGAGGTTAAGTGTTGCTTCATTTGCCTAGTCAATCAATCAATCAAAGAATATACTGTCAATGACGAGGTGGAAGGATCGAAACCATGAGTGCATTTTTCTCTGGGGCTGCCATCTATTCCCTAGGAGAACGCTTAGTAACCATTCATCAACTTAATTGAAGTGCAGCAATAAAGAAAGGTATGTGTCACAGAGAATCCATAGGCTATGCTAAAGCTAAAGAATCCATGCGACTAAAGTTTAAGTTTAAAAGTCAAGGGAAGCACAATTTCAGAAAATTATAATGCTAGATCTAATATATATACACACACATATATATGCATTAACTAATGCTGCCATTTTTAAGTGTATGGTTTATTCTGACACCTTTACTATAGGGATAAAAAATGACACTGGTTTCGTCCTAAAAATTCAGTATCTAGATTATATATTAATGTAGAGTGCACTTTGTTATGGCAAACTTTATCAGGCACACAGAAATTATATAAGAGTTTCTTGTTGCTTTGTTTCTTGGTTGATTTATTTGTTTTGAGGCCAAAGTGACCTCAAGGCAACAGCATCAAGGAGAACACAGGGTAGTTTCTATTGTAAAACACAGCCCACTGTGAGATTTTATATGGGAAAATATAACATAAAATATTTGAGACAACATATTCATGGATTTGTAGTTTGTTCTCTTAAGTCCATAAAAGCCATGGAGTAGTTGCTGGAAAATGTATCTAAACATATACAGTTTACATAAACACATTAAAATACAATTTTACATATGACTTTTAGGAAGGCATACAAAAGAAATATTTATGAAAAATAAGTAAAAAGAAAAACTTTGTGGAAAACCTAATAAGGAATATGCCACAGGTATATGATTAAAACTAGTAAATGTTATAGAACAGATTTTTAACAAGAACCATAAATTGTGTCTGAGTATTTATGTATTTACCACAATATTCTAACAGTAAAAATTTTAAAAACTATTTTTTTTACAATTTACAATAGAAAGAAACAGGAGCCTTAAACAGAAGAAGAAATAGAAAAAAATGCTAAAATACAATTTAAAAACAAAAATAAATGGAGGACATTAAAATATGCTAGGGTACAAACATTAACTGCTACTAGATTTTAAGTGATTATGATGTTCCAGGAGCTATTTAACTATGGAATACATTTATTCTTAACAAAAACTTTCAAGGCGGATAAACAAATTAAAGCATAGGAAAGTTTCACACTAGAGATGGAATTATGCAATATTAAACACAGATAATGTACTCCAGAACCCATTCTGTACCTATTACATCTAATAGTGAATTAAAAGATGCCACCCTAAAATACACCATTTTGTATAAGGATTATTTTCAGTTTACAGCAATAAAGATTCAACAGATGCAGAAAGAAGCCTTGCCAGAGCTTCCCCCATCTGACCAAACGCAGAAACTTCTGAGAAGTGAGGACTGCCGCACGTGCCCGCTACCAGGGAAGTTTAGCGGCCACCGAGAAGATGGAAAGTTAGTGATGGGCCTGCCCCCCAAATCCTTATTTCACTCATTTCCCCCATCTATTTAATATTTACCTTTTCACAATTGTCCACTCCTAAAACTCCTTTTGTCTCGTCACTTCTCTACAAATTTATTGTTCTTTTGCTCAGTTGCTACGTAAGCCCCACCTCCCCTGTTCTAAAGTGCCTTTTGAGTCACTCCTCTCTGAGGGTTCTCCCGTGTGATGTAGGCTGCACAGTGTTCACAAACTCTATTTTCTTCTTGTTAATCTGTGTTTTTTTTCTGTCTAAATTGCAGGGCCCCTGGCCAGAGAACCTAGGAGGGTAAAGAAAAAGGTTTTGATTTGCTTTGTTTTCCTCCCCTCCATACTATATTCTCTCTGTATGGAACTGCAATGATTAAGAGTGGAAACTGTAGCAGTACTAAGTTGATGGGCAGAAAAAATGTTCATGAAACAGAACCACTTATATAAAATCACACATTGCATATAAAAAGAAGCATTACAAACAGATCAGCACTATTTGAGCCTGGTACATATGGGATAACAGCCAGAGAGCTTTTCTTAAATAAATGTCTATTACTCCTTTGCTCCAATCTCCTAATGGTTTCTTGTCTCACTCACTGTTTAAAACATTCATAAAAGTCTTACAAGGGCCTACAAAGACCTACCTCAGCTCAGCATCGGTCACACCCCTCGGCCCTGGTTCCAGGATCCGCTCTCCACAGTTGCGGTTCGGCAACGGAGCCCGGAGTCGCGCGGGGCTGCGGGCTGAGGTGGCGTCCCAGCCTCCTGCGCCAGGAGGGCGCCTGACGCAGTTTAGCAAAGCCGGATGACAGCCCACGGCGAGTGGGACAGGCCACACACTTGACAAAGGAAATTCTTTGCCTTCCACTTCTTTCCCGCCCCTCTTCAGGCTAAAACTTCGGAGTAGGAACTCAGTGCGTCCCATTTTGACCATGAAATGAGGCACGAGCTTAAGAAATAACGAAGCAACAAGGCGGAAAGAACCTGGGTGTTGGATGCACCTGTGGTCAGGAGCTGCCCCACCACCTGGAACACCTGCCTACCGCTGGCTCTCAGCTGAAAAGCAAACACACTTAAAGCTGTTTGAGCCACTGTGTAGTTTGTTCTCTTTCTTGTAGCGTTTATGCGAATTTTTACGGTTTCTTTGCTACCTCTGCCATCTGCTCTCCTTCCATGGTCTTTGGCGTCCCGCCGGCCGTGGTGGCTGCTCCGGGGTCTCAGGCAGCGCCTCCTGCGGACCGGCTCTGCCCTCTCGCTTCCTCTCTGCTCAAACTGTTTTTTTTTTT
>VBSM01002217.1:1460770-1511287 GCA_008086735.1 Cheirogaleus medius
ATATGCTCACAGTGGAATATTACTCAACTCTAAGAAACGACAGTGAGCTAACACCGCTTATACTATCCTGGATAAAGCTTATCCAAAGTGAGGCGACACAAGATATGGAAAATGGGCTCCACATGTATTCGCCATCAAATTGGTACTGACTGGTTCACACCACGGTGCTCAAATGGTGGTAGTGTTCACCAGGGACTCGGGGGTGTAGACCCACATCTTAGGGATGTGGTGAGCATTGTGGAGGGGAAGGGCATCCCTCTAACCCTTCCTAGGGAGAGGCAAAGATATAAAATGTAACCAAAATGTCAAAAAAAACCAAAAAACAAAACAAAAAAACTTTTATGGGGCAGGTGGGGGGAGGGGAGGGTGTACACTTACATAATGGGTGCGGTGCGCACCGCCCGGGGGATGGATGCGCTAGAAGCTCTGGCACGGGTGGGTGGCAAGGGCAATATATGTAACCCTAACAATATTTGTACCCCCATGATATGATTAAATAAAAGGAAAAAACAAAAAGTATATCCAGGGGACTTGTGAGGCACCTGGACGCGGAGTCGCCTGCCTCGGCACTTGCGTTGCTTTCCTCGCGCCTTCCCGCTGCCCCGGTGGCCACTCCCGCCGTGCGACCCCGCCGAGCTCGCCTGGAGCCTCTGCCCTGTGCATTGTCTACATCTTCCTAATAAAAATACATTCCATGAGAAAATGAAGTTTATTTATTTTTTTCTTTTGTGTCCTTCGAATCTGTAATAAGAATTGACAGGAAGTTGGGATCCAATAAAAGTTTCAGGATAAATTAACAGAATTAAAAATAACCTTTCCTGTTTTTCAGGTGTACATGAAACTGGCACAAAATTGATCATATAATAGATCACTAGAAAACATCAATAAGTTACATGAAGTTAAAATATTATAAGCAATTCTTTCATTAAAATTCAATGAAATCAGAAATTAAAAAGTACTTTCACCTAGAAATCAAGGAAAAATATTATTAAGAATCTCTTGGATCAGAGGGTAAATATAAACAGAAATAATGAAATTTCTAACAGTGATATTAAAAACTGTATATATCAGGTTAAGAGATAGCTTTAAAATAGTAATCAGAGAAAACATCATGGCCTTAAAAACATGTTAATAAACCTAAAATAACAAAAACAAATGAATTTAAATTCCCAATGTAAAGAGCTAGAAAATGAGCAAAAATAAATCAACCAAAATAGAGCACAAGGAAGGAAATAATAAAGATAAAAGCAGAAACTAGGCAGAGAATGAAAAAATAATATATTAAGGTTATACATAAAAATTTCATTCAGATATTATAAAATTAATGAATCATAATCAAGGAGAGACAGGAGAAAACACAAGTATAAAAATTAGTAAATGATAAGGGGTGTCTAACTCTCAATCTAAAAAATTTAAATTAAAAAAAACTCCATGAGTGTATTTTGCCACATCACACTTCTGTACAAATTAATTTGAAAATTTACATGACATTAGTGATGACTTAGGAAAATATGGCCTATTAAAATTGATTCCTACAGAGATAGAAAACTTAAATAAATCAATTTTCATTTAAAGGAATAAGAGAAAATAATCAAGGAAGTGGCCTCAGCATCACAGGGGTAGGTATTCTACCAAAAAGTGGATGCAAATAGTTTTAATGTCACATAAATTATTTCAAGTAATAGAAAAATAACAAAAATGTCTAAGGTTATTTGAAAACTCAAATATAACATTGATACCCAACTGGATAATTTAGCACTCCAAAAAGTGTTTCAGATGAACAACTCTCATAAATATTAGTGGAAAAGTTTTTAATTCTAAATAAAATACACTGTAAACATATTCTAACTCAATATTTTAGAATAATACATCATAAGCAACTGGGTAATATAATAGTAATGTACAAAAGTTCCAATATTAGGGAATCTCTTTATATAATTCACCATATTATTGGAACTAAATAAAGTCATACGGTTATCCTCATAAATACTGAAAAAGCCTTTGAAAAAATCCAACAGTTTCTTAAGAAAACATTCAAGAATATAGAAATGGAGGGTATTTTCTTAACATATATGGGAGTATGTGGCATTTCATACAATAAGTATAATAACATATACACCATAACATACACATTAGCATAAGTGAGTGTGTGTGTGTGTGTGTGTTTTCCCTGTCTTAAATCCAGCATCTTAGTTCATAGGAAACACCAGAGGCATTTTCATTAAGGTCAGGAACAAGGAAAGTATGTTCATTATCCCCTCTATCAATTTAGTCTCCTAGTGGAGACAATAATTAGCACGTAAGAATTGAAAAGCTGTAAAATGTATCTCTTTTTCAGATGATGTGATAATATATGTGGGAGCCCTAACTAATCAATAATAGAAATAATTCAAAAAATTAAATTACTCAGTAAGATGGCAGGAAAAATATTTAATATGCAATTATCAATTCCTATCATATATTCAAATAACCAATTAGAAATAAATTTAATAAGAAAGTTTCAGAAAAGAAATATTTAACAACCTATATGAAAAAAATTAAAATTTACTTCTGAAAAATATAATGTGAAGCGAACAAAAGGAAAGTCATCCCTTGTTCTTTGATAGGGCATCTCAGCATCTCCAAAATACCAATTCTTGATAAATTAAATCAAAAAGTTAGTGCAATCTCTATAACCACACAAAGGAGCTTTTTTGGAGGTAGATAATTTCACACTAAAGTTTATATGGAAAATTAATCATAGAAAAATAACTAGGAAATCAGTCAAAAGGAAAATATATGAAAGAGAACTGGCAAAAATTTTAAAGTTTGACAGTACTCTTTGTGGCAAGGCTCTGGGGAAATCCTTTTTTATTCTCATATATTACTGGTGAGGAAAGACGATAAAATCCCCCTGGAAGTAAACTGGGAGTATAAACAAAATTGCACATGCATTTACCTATGACCCATCAATTTCACTTCTAAGAATTTATCCCGAATATATACCTTCAAAAATATGAAAATGCATATGTTTATTTATAATTGCAAAATATCGATAACTACCTAAAGGCCCAAACAGAAGATGTGACACATACAGGACAATGTAGTGCTGTGTAGCTATCAGGAGAATGAAGCTATCTAGAATGTATATGAGGAAATGTGCAGGATATTTGCCAAACAATATATAATTTGTGGCATATTATATACCATCTAAGAAACAAATGGTTTAAGTAAACCTATCAGTATAGTAATCTGATTATTTCTTACAGTAATCTGATTATTTATTTTTGCAAGGAAGCACCTGAAGCATAAAGTATTGCTTCTCTATAAAAAACAACTAATGAATTATGTCATTGATTAAAACAGGAATCCATGCATTTACATTTATAATGAATAGATAATAGCACACAAATAGATAAATAAGCACACAAATAAGTATATGTTGAAGAAGAGAAGGGTCTTTCACATAGTAGAGTCTCAGTTATTTACTAAAAATACAAAGGCATGCTGGAGGTGGAAAATCCCCATTTTGCAACAATTATAGTAAAGATGAACTTATTCAACAATCATCAATAGATGCTAAATATGAGGCAAGGGGGCTGTTTGATTGGACTAAAAGTTAGAAATTTGCATAGTCTCAAAATGGATTGCGTATTACTTATAATAATAAGGCTCTTCCCAAAAAGGAGGTCTCAGGCAAGTCACCGCAGTCTGCCCTGCCACGGAAAAAGGCCAGGCTGTCTCTGGCCGGCAGGAGCCCCAGCCTGTTGCAGCGCGGGGCCAGGAAGAAGAAAGTGCAGATGAAGAAGGTGAAAAGGTCCTGAACACAGCGCCCCCCAGCCCCTGCCTCCCCAGCCTAGAGACTATTTTTTCACCATTATTTTAATTAATAAATAAGTGAAAGTCGGAGGCACTCGCTCTGGCACTGGGTGGTGGGTCTGTTGCCAGCCCAACGGAGTGTCCGTGGGCAAGCACAGCCTGAGCCGACTTCCCAGGGCACAGACCGGGCCCCGCTCCTGCCACCCGGCTGCCCTGATTCTCAGCCCCCCGGACACACGCCCTACACGGAGCTGGGACCTTGGTCCCGGGGCAGTGCAGGCCAGGCCAGGCGCTGGAGTCCAGGAGGGTTGGTGTGGGTTGGCACACTGGCCAGGTCACAGGTGTGACCACTCCTCCTGTTCCCACCCCCGGGCTGTTTGCAACCAGGACATGATTTAAATAGGTTTATTTTTTCATTTACAAGAGGAATATATTTGGCTTCTCTTTTAAGACTCTGGGATTCACAATCAGCAGCTCTAAAAATAAAGGAGCAGTTTGGCTTCTGGAACGAAGAGGAGGCAAAAATAAAAAAATCATATAGTAAATGAAAGTCTAATAACAACAAAAAATACAACACACAATCTCTGACATATCATCGGATGTAGCATCCCCAGTAAATGGCAAAGGATAGCATGCTCCTCTGGATGCTAGGGGAACGTAACGTCACTCCGACTGCACCACCTGGGCTCAAAACCTAAATTTGCCACGCGGAAGACCGCAGACAAACCCAAAGTTCTACAAAATGAATGGCCTGTATTCTTTTAAAATACCAACATTATGAAAGACAAAAGAATGTTAAAAATTGTCTCAGGTTAAAAGATCCCAAAAGGGAGGAAAACTAAATGCATTGCATAAGCCTGGGCTGCATCCGCTAGTGCAGGAAAAAATGCCAGAGAAGACGTTATTGGAACAGTTTTGGGAAACTGAAATATGGACTGTAGATTAGGTGAAAGTATTATGTCAGTGATAAGTCTCTTGAATTTGATAACCAGTATGTTATAAAAGATAGTAGAAAGTACTGAGGGAAATATTGAGGGGGAAAAGGGCATAATGTATGCAACCTACTTATTACATATAAAAATGATTCAATATGTATATTTTGTTATTTAATGTTATAAATATATATTTTAATCTATGTATATATTTATCATCTGTATCTTTCTCTTTATCTAAAGAAGATGATAAAACAAATTTAGCAAAATATTAGAATTTTGTGAATCTGGGTAAAATGTTTTCTGTACTATTCTTGAAGTTTTTTTGCCATTTAAAAATTATTCAAAATATTTATATATTTTTTCACTTTTTAAAAATGTTTTAAATTTTTTCTTTTTCTTTTTTTTTTCCCCAGGTGGCGCGCACGGCACACATTATGTAACTCTACACTTCCTCCCCCCTCCCGCCTGTCATCCATCCAACAAAAGATTTTTTTTTTTATACTTTGGATACATTGTATAACTTTGCCTCTCCCTAAGAAGGGTTAGAGGTATGCCCTTCCCCATCTACCCAAAGGAGCATAAGTCATTCTATTATAAATACATCTGCACCCGTATGTTTATGGCAGCACAATTCACTATTGCTCGGTCATGGAAACAACCCAAGTGCCCGTCAATTCATGAGTGGATAACTAAAATGTGGTATATGCTCACAATGGAATATTCAAAATATATTAAATATAAAGCATAAATATAAACAAGAGAATAAATTTCCAAGGGAATTTGATAAAAATATTCCTAATATATTATTAGCTATTACCATTCAAAGAATTTGAATACATTAATACAAAGGGAAACAAATGATACAAATGGAAAATTTACCAAAAAAGAAAAGTCAAATGCATGTAAAAAACATTTTTTAATGTTAGAAATCAAATAATAAAAAGATAAAAATATATTTTTACCAATGAAGCTCATTAATTTGTTCTTTTCTTTTTTCACTAATACTAAAATGGCTGGAAAGGCCCACAAATATAATGTTTGTGGGAGTTTAATTTGCTACAAGATTTGAGGAAAGCAATTTGGCAATATTTATCTGGATCATTAAAAATGTTTATATACTCTAGTCCATTAATCTTGTTTCTGTAATTATTTTTTAAATCAAATGATTTAGAAGGCAATCAAAAGTGAGTATATAAAGATGTTCATTGCGCCACTTTAATAATATGAAGGAAGAGAAAACATACAACATATTTGTTGATTGCTCATCTTATTGGACTGTTCTAAAATAATGTAAAATACAAGTAAATTGTTGGGAGGACATCAACAGACATATGTATACCTAAATTTTTGACTAAAATAATAGAATATTATGAAGATTCCAAAATAACAACTTTTGGAAGTAACTCAGTTATTATTCCTAAGATCTACTTTTTATGTCTAATAAACTACATAGTATGAGTCAAGTGTACCTCCAGACACTGACGTACTGATTGGAAAACTTGCCTCACATAAGATAGAAGATCAGGAAAAATTTAAATAAATAATATCTATATGTCATTGAGTATATTGTATATATTCCTTAGGTACAAATATAACTTAAATAATTCAGAGCATACATTTTTACCCTAAATAAACCAGGTATAGAAGGGGTTGCCAAATTGTATTAACATTCTTGCAACTGCATGTTTGAGTACAGCCAAGATCCCAGGTGATATTCCAGGTGGAGTAGAGTGCTCTTCCATGAAGAAATTATAATGGCAAACTTCCAGTTGCCATGGATACATGCCCTACTCCTCATAGCATTAACCGTATATTGTACAACAACATGTAGAACAAATTAAATAATAATTTGCAGTAGTCAACACCTGGTAGAGTCAGCCTCTCCTTGAGGAAAGGTGAGATGAGTGTGGAGGGAGCTGGTACAGTAGAAAAGGTAAGATATGAAATAATGGATTTATGTTATATGTAAGTGGCCGCTTTAAGCAAGGGGTGCAGGTGCTTCATGAGTTCCACAGACCTTTCTCCTGCTGTGATCAAAGGCTGCATAACTAAATTAGATGTCCTTGAAGGCACATTGTCTCCACTATGCTAGCTGGTGATATGGCTACCTTGAAAAAATTACAGACACAAAAATGATGGAGCTGGTTCTTCTGTGTGTGTGTGTGTGAGTGTGTGTGTGTGTACTGCTTTGACTACTAGCTTGTGTAGCAAAGTTGTGCCTTTATAACTCTCCGTAATCATTGTTCCTACCAAAAATAGTTAAATCCACACAAAGTAGATAAAATAGTTGGAAGGATACCAACAAATATACCTATATCTAAATTTTTACTACCTATATTATATGCGATCAGTACATACAAAAGTTATTTAAAATCAGTGATTTGTTAAGAATCTACTGTGTCCCCAAAACTGTACTACTTAATCAACTGAATTCTATTTAATATTTGCTATTTAGAGTCATGTATTCCAGTTACAAAAAAAATTTAAAAATTACAAAATATACAAAACTGCACCAAAGTCATTCAGTTAGCAATTGTTAGATTGGTATAAAGTCAAGTTATCCATCTCTGTAGACTCTTATATTTCTTCTAAATTAATGCTGCCCTTATATATAAATATTATAATTAAATCACATATAATATGTAATATCCTGTTTGAACATGAATTTAGGTAAATAGAAATTTAATTATTCAATGATGATTTATTTATTTTCTATTCACACTATTTGGTGTGTTAGGCAGGGAAGGCACAATGACAATGAAGGCATAATGTCTAACTCCAAGACACTTGCAGTTTGGGTGCATGTTTTTGTTCAGTTCATTATATTTACATTCATACATATAAGCATGAATACATACTTGTATGTATTCAAAACATGACATATACCCTTTATAGCTGTTAAATCCCTATCTGCTCTTACTCTGTGTTCATAAGGATGGGGAGACCTATTGAGATAGGAACAATCTTCTCTTTGAGAATTCCCATGTTAGACGATAGAAAAGTGGTTCCCATTTATATGCAAGAGCTTCTTAAGGGAGAAACAATACTGTTTAACAATGTACCTTATGTCTTGGTAAAGGTGTACCTTAAGCATATTTGGCAATATAAACATGAATGCTTTCAGTATATCTGAATTTGTCTTGTGGATATGCTACAGGGGAGTATGTAAGTACATGCACGTAATCACTGAATGTAACACCCAAATTAGAACTGGAGTGGAACCCCTCTCTTTTCTCATCCTGGAATGTTCTGACTTCCCTGGGGGGCGGAGCCCTACAGTGATAAAGTGGGATACAGATCTGTGTCTCACCTGCATGTGGCCTGCCCTGAGGATCCCATCCTATCTTTTGGTGTGGTTTTTCTCTTCACTCCACCTTCCATTGTGGAGGGAAATTACTGCCCATCGTGGCTCCTCCAAGTCTTGGAGTTGCTTGGCTTTGCAGTAAGCTGAGCTTCTGCTTATGAAGGTGCACCCCACTCATAGCAAGCTGAGCTTTTCTTGTGGAACACACTGTCTTCCAGTGATGTATCTTTGCTGTGTCTTGGTGGATAGATAATGTCAAGGAAGCTTCTTTGGCAGGGATCAGGAAATGTGTGTAACTAGACGTTTCCCTTCTATTTTCCTCTGCATCACTTTCTATAATGTCTTCTTTTTAAAATCATTTCTGTATCAAAACACGTAGAGTGCATTTTGTTACATGTATGTCTTCCCGAGAGACAGAAGACCTTGGGGAGGTTTAATGTGTGGTTTCTCAACTTGGAGGGAGCCCTTGAATGTGCATCATGGGACTTTGAGTGCCAGGCAATGTTATTGAAAATGTCATGTGCATTTTTCTGGTAAGGAAGCTCTTAGATTAAATCTCTTATTCAAAAAGCTTCATGTCTCCCCAATTTAAGATCATCTAGTATACAGAACCATGACACCTAGAAGATGTCAGTCATGTGTCTTGGAAGTCAGTTTCTTTCCTGTGTTTGTAGAATAAAGGAATTTATTCAATGTTCTTTGTTTGCCTACATATAGGTTTTACAATGTAGCCCCACCATAATCCATCTCCATTACTATTAGACTTAAATATTTAATTTGTAAGAAGTTTGATTATTAAGTTTAAAAATTTAATTATCCATCTTTCAACTGCCACTCTTTAGAAGTTATAAGCTTTTAAATAAATGCAATTAATATTTAGAAAAAATGTATTTTTATACAATGAAATGATAATTTATATAATATTCTAATGTCTTGACTGTGTTCTCATCACGTCAATTTACCTTGCACTATCATAAGGACAGGAGAAGCAGATAATCCTTCCTCTCCCCTTCCACTCCTATCCTCAGAGAACCACACAGGAAGTGCGGTGGAAAATTCCAGAAGAGGAACTGTTCAGCTTTACAATATGACAAAATTGTAAATGCTTAATCTGCTCTTCCTCTGGTTCTGTACTTATTAACTCAGACACAGAAGAAGGGGAAGAGGAGCCTGTGTATGTATAAAAAGCAGTTAGCAAAAATGCATTTCATTTCATTATGCATGGTATTTAAAATCTTATACAGTGTTTGCTTTGATCAATTAATTCTTACTCCACAAGCTAGTAACATCTATGTAAAATTAGATTCCAGAATGCATTTTGGGCCAGGTTAATTAGAAAAAGAGAGGTTTTGTAAGTAATTCTCTAAACTATAGTTTTGAATATACAGAGCCTGTCCTTTTCTTCGCAGTGACCTGACTAAAAATTATGTTTTGCGTCTACTCTGCACCAGGAGACTCTCATCACTATGTCCATGTTTCCCCGGGCTCCCTTTTATATTTAGAATTCGCGGGATTTTGTTTCATGGAATTTGATCTTGATTATTGTACAACAGCCTATAAACTAGTTCACATAGTGGTGGATTGTTTTGTCACTTGCAGAATCAATGCATGTTTCTGGGAAGATATTCCACACACGTATCTGTCCTTCTTTGGTCTCCTACATCAAGACTCTTTTCACAGTTGAGGCTTTAATGATTTTTTCCACCAAATGCTTATGTGCACACCATTTTAAGAGGAGTTTTAGATCTTTGAACAATTGGTCAAATGCTTCTTGTGGCTATTTTCTTTATAAGTGGATTCTTTTTTAGTAAAAAGGAATCCAGAGTCACATGGTATACTAAGAAAAGACTTTTAAAATCCTTAATAGCATTTCAAAATGATACATACACACACACAAACTGAAATTTGCAGTAGCTCAGAATTACCAAAATGTGTTTGACTTTTATTATCATTGTGGTGTTTTTAGTGATCTCTATAGAAATTGAGCAGATGGCTTCATGTTATAATGGAAGAACAATTATCATTAAATGGGTAATGATCTACAACATGTGAGAAAGAGAAAAAAATGAAATCCTTTTTATAGGTTTTGATAAGACATTTCTTTCATCTATAGGTGATAATTCTGTGCACTGCTTTATAATTCTTTTGGACCAAAACACAAAAATGCCAATGAAAAATATGTGCATGGCTCACTCACACTGGTGTGAGTTGTCACCAGTCTCCACACTCTCTGTGACACTATCACCCCAGCTCATGTTATAAAGTCATGTAAACAAATAAGCACAGGATAGTGTGGGGAAGGCTGCCAAATCCTTCTACAAGATATAGATGCAGCACAGAAGGAGGAATTAACTCTCTTAGAGGTTGTTGTCTGGATGCAAGTCACAGAATAATGTTTTGAAGAAATTTGAAGACAGCAAGGTGAAAGAAATCAGCATAAGAACATTTGACTAAATCATGTTCAGTAATGCAGATATAAGGCATTGTTATTAGAGCATAAAGACACTGCTCTCAGCAGAACAGAGGAAGATGGGAGCAAGAAAGAGATGATGTCAGAAGCAGTTCTCTACCCAGTAGTTCCCTGGGGTTAAAGATATTCTTTGCCCTCCTTCACCCGCCCCCAATCATGCAGAAGTATCATGCAAATCATCTCTTGGCTGGTCTTAAGACCTTACCTAGTTCTTCCAGCCCTTGACGCCGCCACTAGACAGTGGAAACTTTACTGTGGAAACCCTTCGGATACCAAAGCTGTCTGGGCCCCTGCTACAGCCCAGGAAAAGCATTCACATGTAGCCTGAGGATTAGAATCACAGGAAGAAGAAGAGATAACCCATAAAGCCTAGAAAAAAAATAACAAAATGTACTCAAGTGGGATTTTTTAGTTCATGCCTCCTATGCTTGTAACCTATGGCACTGGACAAATTAAATACTTTCCAGGGACTAGTTATTTTATTGTCATATTGATCTGAATGTATAATATTCTTTCTCATTTCCTACCTGTAGACCTCACTCCCAATTTCTATTGTGCCCTATGGAATGGTCATTCCACTCTAAACAAACTTCCCTGAACTTTCACCTTGTGAATTAAAATAAAATCTTAAGCTCCTCAGCTGCCTGGATGGATAGCTCTTCTCAGCCAAGGGGACTACCTAAAAATCCTTAAAGCTGAGTTGCCAGCCATGAGGAGAAGAGAGGTCAGACACGCCTAGTTATACACTGTCCCTTTGGAGTTATTCTTTGTAACAATAAGATACAAAATCATTAACAAGCCTAAGGCTATGTTAGGCAAAGCTTAAATCACACCTGCAGCTCATCAATTTACTTAATCATTTGAGTCTCGATATATATACAGTATATGTACAATGGCTCTGATTAACAGATGTCTTTCTCTTAACTTAAAACATTATAAGTCTTTAGACAAAGCTCCATTTCTTTAACTAATTACAAGTCAAATAATGTTTTAAATCCACCTATAACCTGTATCCCCCCACTTTGAGATGTCCTGCCTTTTTGGGCCAAACCAATGTATGCCTTCTATGTATTGATTTATGACATTATGCATAATTCCTGTATCCCTTAAATGTATATAACAAAACTATAACCCAGCTGTGGCAAGAACATCAACTGAAGACTTCTTGGGCATGGCTCTCTGGGCCATGGTTTCTCATACTTGGCTCAGAATAAATATCTTTAAATTATTTTACAGAGATTGGGTTCTTTTCCATTGATAAGATGGCATCCAAAATGGGGGTCAGAGAAGACTCAGGACTCCTCAAGTAGCCCAAACTTGGTACTAGGTACCGGCATGACCCCTTAGGCCCTCTGACTTCCAGCTTCTCCTTGGGTGGAGCTGGCAAGTCCTCCTGAGCCCTAGACATGCCGCTGTTGGTTGGTGGTCCTGATTTATTCTGAATGGTCAGTTCTTTTCCTAGGAAGATGATATTTGATATCCTAATATTGATTTGGAAGTGCATTCTAAAGGGTCTTCTCCATTGCTTCTTCCTCCCCAAATTAATCTCAGTTGGCTTTTTGCACATTTGCTAAAGAAGAAAATGAACTATCTTGTTCATAGGTAAATGACAGACTGAGTTCCTCAACTCTAAAGAGAAAGGCCATTTACTCCTCCCAGCTAAAAGGCACACATGGGTGACCAGGGACCCAAATGGGGTGACTCCACATGACTCAAAGTGGCCCTAAAGGGAACTCCCACAAAATTAATTAAAAGAAGGCTCATCTAGGAAACCCATGTAAGAGCTGATCGCTGGGCGTTTTGAACCCTCTTGGAGGCGGGGAGACATGTGAGAGGGCTGGGATGACTCAGTGGTGAAACCCTGTGGAGTCCCACCCACAATGGGCACACTGATACCCTACACTAAACCCTAGGCTACAGTTGATTCTTTCTTTTAAAGAAAATTGGAAACAAATCCTCTAAAAATGAAGAAAGACAGGACGCCCCTTTGGGCAGCCCAGTTAGTTTATGGTGTGCATCTACTTGCGAGTATTTGTGTAAGTGGAAAGTCCGAAGGTATGCAGGGTTCCTAGGAATCCATCTGGTAACGGCCAGTTCTTGGGCACATGTTTTAACTGATGGGCTAACTACATCAAGGACAACTCAGAGCTCAAGTGGTTGACCTGACACTATAAAGTTATTATAAAATGTCAGGCCTCTTAAGATCTCTGTCTCTCTGTTGTCATTTCTGCCTACTCTGAACCTGCTAACTTTTTCTATTGATGTTGAGTAAACACAATGTATATTTTGGTATTACTAATTCAAGGCTAGCTGGAGATCTTGCAGCTGGTTCTAGCTAAAATGCAAAAATTGAAAATTCATTTTAAATTGAAGAAAATAAAGGGTTAAAGTTTTTTAAATATCAAACTGCCATGAAAACTGCTTTACACAACCACAGGCTTTACCAGGCAAGTAAAGTTTAGTCATGCGAACAGGTTCCAGTTTTGTCAGAAGTAATCTGCATCCAGTCATCGCGTAAACTGTTGAGTTTGTGTTACCATCTCTTGGCTAGAGTTCTGAGGTAAAATGCTATTGGAACTTTTTGTGAATGTGCATGTGTTTATATGTGTTTTTTGTATGTACTTGTATCTACATGGTACCAGGCTGGCTCATAAATGAGAGAGCACTCATAACTTAATTAAGTAAACGAATACATTTTTAGAGTTCACATGAATTTACTAATCTTTGGTAAATAAGCTGGGTTAAAATATTATTAATAAAGTAAAAATAAAAATGTCTTCAAATTGTCAGCATACATTTTTGCCTGGATTTGTTGGTAATTTTTATGTGTTTAAGATGTTAAGGCTTGACACAAAAGTTATAAAACTATAAACCCCACAAAAACCAAAATAATCTGTGTGATTTTTGATAAATAAGACTAATATTGCTGGTTTACTGATAACAGCTAAATCTCCTGAGTTATTGACAAATACACTCCTATGCTTAACTTTAAGATCCTTACTTAGGTAAAAATGTAGGCATGCCTAAACAAAAATAAATGTCAATAAATTAAAATAAGTAAAACATCAATTAAATAAGAGCACAAAAACAAACTTATGGCCAAAGATTTATGAAGATATTTTGGTTTTGGTCTCTTAATCCTAGTTGTAGATGCAGTCTCTTCCACTGATTTCAATGTCTGTGGAAAGGTATGCACAGAATCTGTTTCTGACTCACTCTTTCTATCACCTGATATTAACAGGACTGCTAGGGATTTAAAGCTGCCCTCGAAGCTGTAGTTGCAAGAATTAAAACTCAGCTGGAAGCTTCTCTATTCCTCCATTCTTGATTTGTTCTACTCTTTGCATACTAGACAGTTATGTGTACATTGTGTTTCCATAGCAAAGTCCTGTGCAAAAGAAAGTTTGAATAAAATCCCTAAACTAATTTTAATTTTTGTATAGTAATTTATTTTAAGATAAAGCAAGGTGGTTATTCTTAAAATCCGAAGAAAATCTCAAAACAATCTTACTCTTTGGAAGTATTACACATACTCAAGTTTATACTGAAGATGGAAAATGTTCTGAGATTATTTGGGTTATTTTTAAAATAGCTTAATCTTGATCCCCATATAAAAAAATGACAACCTTGTATCATTGTTTAAGGTACTAAGGATTGGTGCTAAAGGGTTGTTCAGTCTACAATCAGGTGATATCATGTTGATGGAGCTAAAAAAAAAAAAAAACTAACCTAAAATGAAGGCCTCAAAAGCAAAAGTTCTCTGACCTTCCCTTGTCCTCCTGCCTCTTAGTCCCATTCTTCCCTGAGGCTAGCCATAGAAACTAGAAGCCCTCTTCCCCAAGGTGGATCATAAAAGCCAGAAATGCTTTTCTAGAAATCCAGCCATAAAACCCAAAAATATTCTGTATAAAAAATGGCCATAAAATAATTACCTGACCTACCTTGTTTGACCCTAAGACCTCCATTCCAGAAAGAGCCCTGACCCACACCCGGAAGGAAGGAATGCATACTTAGAGAGGCCAAACAGAATCTAGACAGAAAGGCCTTCCTGTGATCCACCACTCAACCTGCTAGTATTAGATCATTCCCTTTTTGTCCAGTCATATTTCTACATGGATGTGGATGTCCATATTTTATTGACCCTAAGCATAATAATAAACTATTTTCCCTGTATTTTTGAGTTTTCATTCTGAAGTCTCCTTTATATACAAGCAAAAATAAGTTTGCAATTTTTCCTCCTATTAATCAATCTGCATCATGTCAGTGACTTTTTAGTGAAATTTTATGGGGAGAGGGGCCTTTACTCCCTACACTTTGGCTAAATATTGCAGGGTCAGAAACATTTGATGCCTACAGTGTCAACAGATTTTGTTTGGGGATGTTGGTATTTTGGAAGGATCTATTAATAATTAGCTAACACATTTGTTTAATTTAATTTATTTTTTTTTATTTCAGCATATGTCAGGGATACAAATGTTTAGGTTACATATATTGCCTTTGCCCCATGTGAGTCAGAGCTTCAAGCATGTCCATCCCCCAGACAGTGTACACTGCACCTATTAGGTGTCAATATACCCATCTCCTCCCCCCTACCACCTCCCGACACCCAATGCATGTTATTATTATATGTGCACATAAATGTTGATCACTTAATACCAGTTTGATGGTGAGTACATGTGGCGCTTGTTTTTCCATTCTTGGGATACTTCACTTAGTAGAATGGGCTCCAGCTCCACCCAGGATAATACAAGAGGTGCTACATCACCATTGTTTTTGTGCTGAGTAGAACCCCATGGTATACATATACCACATTTTATAAATCCACTCATGTATTGATGGGCACTTGGGTTGTTTCCACATCTTTGCAATTGTGAATTGTGCTGCTATAAACATTCTAGTGCAGAGGTCTTTTTTATAGAATTCAGCTTTATTCATAATTGACAAAACTTGGAAGCAGCCAAGATGTGCCTCAATAAATGAATACATAAAAATTTTAAAAATTTATGATACATTAGATGACGAAATATTATTTAGCACAAAAAAGAAATGAGCTATTGAGTCATAAAAAGAAATACAGGAAACTTAACTCCGTATTACTCAGTGAACGAACCAATGTGGAAAGGCTCCATGCTGTGTGATTCCAACTGTAAGATGTGCTGGAAAAGGCAAAACTGTGGAGACAGTAAAACTGTCCATGGTTGCCAGGGATGGAGGGAGGAATGAATAGGCAGAACAGAGGATTTTTAGGGCAATGAAACTTTTTCGTATGACACTACAGTGGTGGGCACATTTGTCCAAATCTATAGAGTGTACAACACCGAGAGTGAGCCCCAGTGTAAACTAGGGACTTTGGGTGGTAGCAATGTGTCAGTGTAGGTTCAGCAGTTGTAACCACTGTGCGCTCTGCCCGGGGAGGTGGTGATGGGGGGATGCACACGTAGGAGCAGGAGGCACGTGGGAAATCTCAGTATCTTCTGCTCAATTTTGTTGTGAATCTAAAACTGCTCTAAAAAGGAATCTACTAAAAATGATAATGCTTGGAAGAGGAGGTGTTAGAGTCATTACAGTTTGGTGAGTTATATTGAGCTTAAGTGGAGAGAGCACTATGCAGTCATCTGATTTCTATGCTGAGCTACTGGGGAGACCACTCACGGGGGTGGGAGTCACAGTCTCAGTAGCATTTCCAGGGAAAGATTTGGAGTTTTCTTTGATGTATTGAGTTAATGGTACCTAAAGTGTCCAAATGGCGACACATAGCAGTCCACTGGATGTGCTCAATGGACAGCCGTTGCCTGCATGCAGGCGGCTGAGACGCAGCACAGCGAAGTGGGGCTTCAGTTCACGGTGCGGCAAGTCCACCCAAGAATCGCAGAGTGAGAGACACAGATGGCTCCAGATAGGACCCTGGAGGTAACTGGCATTTCAACCCTGGTTGAAAGAATATCAAGGACCTCAAAAAAGAGAGAGAAAAGCAGTAGAATTAAACCAAGAAAAAGAAATTTGCAAAACCATGAGATAAAAGAGTTTGAGAAACAGGACTTTATTTGTACAGCATCTAATTCTGGAGAAAAGAAAAGAGTTTGATTCAGGATCATTCTAACTTTTAGGTATCTGTGAGACATCTAGTGGGATATGTCAAATAGAAAGATGAAAATTCAGTGCTAGAAATGTCAGGTTTAAATGAATATTTTAAAAAAACTTTAATTTGAAATAATTTTGGATTTATAGAGAGTCACAAAGATAGTACAGAGTTTTTATAAATATTTCACCCAGCCTCCATACTGTTAACATTCTACATAAGGAAGGTATGTTTGTCAAACAGAGAAATTAGCATTGGTACCATACACTTGTGAGACTAGAACTTTCCTTCCTATTTCAGTTTTTCCACTAATGTCTCTTTTGTGTTCCAGGATGCAATCCAGGATGAAACACTGTATTCACCTGCTATCTTTCATTAGTCTCTGTCTGAGTCAATCCAGGCTTCTATAACAGAAATACCATATACTGGATAGATTAAACAACAAATATTTATTTCACTCAGGGAAGTCCAAGGCTGGGAAGTCCAAGATCAGGGCCCTGGACAACCTGGTGTCTGGTGAAGGCCACTTTCTGGCTGGCAGATGGTTATCTTCTCATTGTAGCCCCATTTACGGGATAGAGAAAAAGGCCTTGTCACGTCTCTGCTTCTTTCATAAGGGCACTGATCCCATCCTGGGAGCTCCGCCCTCATGCCCTCATTAGCTCCCTAGCCCTCACCTCCTAATGCTATCATATTGGATTTAGAATTTCAACACAGGAATTTTTGGGTGACAGAAATATTCAGTCCATAACAGACTCCCCTGGTCTTTCCTTGTCTTTTATTACTGTAATACTTTTGAAAACTACCTGTCAGATATTCTGTAGAATGTCCTTCATTTTGAATCTGTCTAACATTTTACCATTGTTAGACCGAGGTCATGTATTTTGGAGAAGAAACCACAGAAGTGCTTGCCTCATCACATCGTATGGGGGACACGTGATAACAGCATGTCTCGTCGCTGGTGTGGCGCCATGGCAGCCAAGGCAGCACCTCCACGCCGTCCCGCTGCACAGCCCCTGCTTTCTACTTCCCACGCTCTGTGCTGTGGAGGCTGGTCAGTAAGGACGGGGAGCTGATTCTATAAGCCCCTTTTGGAATTATGGAATATGAGAAGAGGAACCAGGATTCGATTTAAATATGAAGACCTAGGTGGATCTCCAGCAAAAAAGAAAAGAAAAAGAAATTTGGAATTATGCACTGGACTTTAATTATGGAGATTAAAATTTTGAATAACAAGTAAAAACAAAGTTTCCTTCAGACACATAAAGATGTGCTCTAGATAGGAAAGAGAACATCCAGGCCCCTCCTGAGACTCTTTAAGATGCAAACCAGGGAGCACCAATTAAATGAATGCCCTTCAAGCATTAGGGAAATTTTAACAAAGTTCCTCTAGGTAGAACCACAAGGAAACAACAAATTAGGCCATATTGCCTAATAAAATATGTTAGTTCTGTGTTTTTCCCCCAATTCCTTTAGTTTTGACCTTTAACCATTCAGTTAACAAAGAGGGCTTTTAAAAATGTTCTTCTTTTAGTTTAAAGGTGACACAGAGAAAAAATCATCCTTTTTTGGAGCAATTAGGTCATTTTTATTATTCTTTGGTGAAGATAATGCTCTTTAAAACCATGGCTTTCTATTGAAAAATCCTGAGAGAAAAAGTTTATTGCTTTTTATCAATTTCAAAAACTTGGCTTTAAACAGTAAAGCCTTAATTATGGAGTAATCAAGCATATTAGAGGCAATAAGATCCCTTTTCTAACCAAAAATAAACAAGTTTACTATGAAGTCGAAAGAAGACAAGGCACAGTGTGCCTGGGGTTCAGGCACTGGCGGGTGCATCAGAAAGGAAGCCGTGCCAGCTCCCGAGATGCCAGGAGTTCTAGATAGAGAAGGAAAAAATGCCCAACTTCCTAGGATTTGCACATTTGGTCCAGGTATGGGAATCTACTTAGTGTCTGGAAGGTGAAGAGGGGATCTGCTGGGGCGATCGGCTGGGGAGGAGGAGAAAGCGTAGGGCTCTGAGGACGCCTTCACAGTGCCCTGTAAATCCTAGCATGGTACAGGGAGACGTTGACAGTTTTTGAGTTTCCTGAGAATTGTAAAGAGGCATTTAAGAAAGTTTTTGTGGAGGGGAGGAGGAGGAAGAGAAAGAAGGCGAGGAGGGGGAGGGGGACCCAGGACCCATTGCCTTGACAAATGGAAGTGACACTGAGGTCAGGGCTATGACTAGGCAATGGACACCTTTGCTGCTACACCTTGGCCACAGCTCAACAGAGGACACCTGGAAAGAAGAAAACTCAATACCAGATGAACATCTTCATCCTTATGTTAAGTAAGTCTCTTTCCTGGTTGAAATAAGAAGCAAACAGGAAAAAAGAGAAGGGCAAGAGACAGGAAGGGAGAACCTGAATTGACTGCCCAGCAATTCAAAATAGTAATGGAGAAGGTATCAAAGAGAAACAGCACAGGAAGCTTGTTAGAGATGGAAAAACAGATTTCCTTCGGGTCACCGTGGGAGGGGAGAGAGACTCCAGCACAAACCGATCTCAACTCCAACCAAGACAAAGGTAGCCAGGGTTTTTAAAGGGAGAGCAGAGAGGGCACAGACAGGGGCTGCAGGGTAATGAGAAGGGGGAGCACAGAAGGAGCTAGGGGGCAATGAGGAGGCACGGGGAAGTTGCAGAACGGGGTAAGTGGAGGATTCCTGAAAATGGCTTGGAAATGTGGGTTGAGATGAAGTCTGTTTTGTGATTTGGCAGAATTGCATTTTACTGAGCAAAGACTCAGCACAGGAGACAGGCCATCTTAGGGACATGGCCTCCTGCAAGTGGGGGCTGCGGAAGACAGGCTAAGTCTCTCAGCACAGAGCTGGGCAAGTCCCTTGTGCTGTGGGGGAGTTCACAATTCCTACAGCATAGGATTCCCATTAACTGTTAAATTGTCAATCAGCAAGAAGGAATGGGACTCTAGGGTTTCTCTCAGTTATAAAGAAATTTGGAGCATGTTTGGCTTCTTGTTTTTTTCATACCTGAGATGGTATTTGCACTGCACATATAAATAGTGTAATATTTAATACCACTAAAACCTAGTTGCAGAGAAAACTCTCTGCCAGATCAGCGACAGCACAAGAGAGAACTCTGGAAGCTTTCCTGGCAAGGTACCATCTGTTCCAATTCATTTAAAACCACTGAGCCCCCACAAAGCAAATGATGGCAAGAAAATATACAGTCACCAGGACACATGCAGTGGAAAGATGGTGGCACCAACTCTATCAGCAAGAAAGACTTACTTAATATGGGAGCCAATGTGGACCTCACCGGGCAAATGAAATTCAATTCTTACCCAATAAAACTCTACTTGCTGCCTGTATAATAGACACACTGGCAGCTGCAAGTTATTTTTTTTTTCAAAAAGATGGGGAACACTGAGGCAGATGCTAAACACAAATGTAGGAGGAGTTCACTGGACCTGAGCTGGACTTCTGGAAGGTTTAGAACACCTGGCCTTCCGCTCCGACACCCAGGCATGCACAGGCACTGCTGCGCTCACCTGGCCGGGCGTTTCTCCGGCAGCCGCCCCTCACCCTGGCGCCCTGCCTGCCCCAGCGCGCCACCCCCGCCTCACAGCTGGCGTATTAGTCAATATCTGCCTATACTCGCAACTTGCCATTATTGTCACCTCTCTTCTTAGACTTCATTAATTTTTACATTTAGGACAAATAGAAATGAGGAGGAAAACATATATGAGTGTGAGTTATACAGTATAAAACATTGATACTATTGAATCAAAATTTTGAATATTTTGTTACTTTGGTAAGTTAAACAATGTAGTAAAGAATTATTTGCTTCTAAATTCTTTCAGAGAAAGTACAAAGATAAGCTGCAATTCTACAGTTGAACAATATCCCCAGTCTCTTAATAAGCAGGAACTTAATTTATAAACTATTAGGACAGTTACATGAGGTATTCTATTTATTTGGGATTTTTCATTTGAACAACGGTAATTGTTACTAATTATTTGTTTAATACACAGTACTGAACTATTTTTAATCTTTAGGGTTTATTTCAGGAAGAATTTAAAACTTAACTCTATCAGAAATAATTTGAAATTTAGAAAGTGACAATATGTCTAGCATGAGGAAATAGAATAAAGAATAATGTTTAAAACATACATTAGAAAGAAAGATATATTTAAAATATTAATAGAAATTAATTACTAGTATATAGACATATCAAAGTAAGCAGTTGATCAAAGACTTGCTATATAAATATTTGATAAATGTAATTAATGACATCAATCAACGAATTCTTTTTTTTTTCTTGTCACTAATTTTATTTATTTTTTATTTATTTTTTTTATGGGGGTACAAATATTGTTAGGATTACATGCATTGCCCCTACCACTCCTCCCCCCCCAACGTGCCAGAGCTTCAAGTGAGTTAGCCTAGTTTGTGTCACTTGTTCAAGCAACATTTCAAACTGAGGCCTAAGGCATGGCTTCTATCTCCTGGCCCACATACTCACAACTCACTAGGAGTTGCTGTGCATGTGAGTCATGGAGTTAAAATTAATACAGCATTTTTAGTGCAGGGATATGGACCACACGATCTAGCTGTATTATGCAAATTTTTTGCTATGATTTACCCTGACTCTGATTTTCATTTTCAGTGACATAGACAATTCAGTTTGGAGACAATCATGGCCTGATATATCACTAGCAGGAATAACGCCCAGTTTAAGATGATTTATTTTTCATCAATACATAATTAATAATATCCTTTTCTGGATGCACATAGTCTCTTTCATTTCCAAAAAAAATCTCTATTCATAGGAAATTAATTTTATCACACCTCAAAACTGGACTGAAGAAAAAATATGAATGTCCTTTTGATCACTAGCCAGTACTTCTCAAGCTCTCAGTACAAACCCTCACCCAGTCCTGCCCTCTGTGCATGCTGGCCTGTCTGCGAATCTCAGGATGAAAGTAATACTCACAGTTTTGACAACAACAATTCCAATGTTGATGTTATTTAGGATTTTTAGCACAACATTTTTCAAAATGAAAATTACATTTACAAATTTCAGAACCAAATTCATATACCCCCTCACTACTATGTGAATTCGTTATTCTTTGCTGTGTATTATGGTTTTAGCCTTCCTTTTTCCTACTCCAATTTAATGTAATCTATTAAAGTTTATCTTGTTTACTTGCATTTATATCTGCAAATCATCACAGATCCACATTTTGTTAAAAGGTGAGTTATAAAAATAAATGAATAATTAGATATCGTTGGGTAGATATTGACACTGTTGAATTTATTTAAATCAGAACACATTCTAAAAAGATTGTGCTAATTAACTTTTCTTCTGAGGAAATCACAAGTCAAATTTCTCATCAAGGAGAAGTTAATTTAATTCCCTATGGCTATGTTTAATGACCCAATGGCATTCGCTTTAACTTTATGGGCTTGGATATTCAAGGTTAGTTTCCCAGAAGCTGGGTTTTTTTTTTTTAATAGTTCTAACTACATTTTGATAAGTAAGAACTAAGCAATAATTCTGTGCTCTAAATTAACAAATTGAGCATAATTTAGCATGTTTCATGCAAATAGAATTTGCAGAAAAGTAACAAAATAGTAATGACAAAATTATTCATATAACTAAAATTTGGGGTTTATTTTTGGTTTTGTTAAACAACTTTTTCATTAGTCTGGTATAAAGGATCCTGATTTCTGGTGTTAGACAGACCTGGGTTCCCATCCCAGGACTCTGCACTTCTCCACATGTCCATCTAGAGGGAGGCTGGTTATTGTTAGCAGTCTGTGCGACGCCGCCGCAATGCGCTGCGCGGTGCCTAAGGCACAGGAGGACTTACTGACCCACCGTCCAGCAAGACTGCTCAACCTCGTGCCGCCTGCTTCACACCGAAGACACAAGGCCTTTCAGTTCTTCTCGAACTGTGCTTGGTTTTCCTAGGCTGTGCGGCTCAGACAGCCCCAGGAAGTTTTACCAGTTGTTAAAACCCCTCAGCCTACAGTCAGCATCTTGCTTGCCAGTGCAACATTTTGCCATTATCATTTAGGCAGAACACAGGCCACTATCACTGATATCATTTAATGCTATCCCAAAGATTGTAGCAAATGAGATGGGATAACGAAATATAAAAATTAAAAATAAGATATAAAAATATTAGGAAAGAAACAAAGTTATTATTTCCTATGTGTTCTGCTTCTTACTGCTGCATAACACATAGTGCCCAAACCATCACCTGGTGGTGGGGGGAGTGGCTGTCAAAACCAGGCTTGACCTAGCACCTTTCTCTCTTGTTAGTGTCGTCTCAGGTCTTACCTCAGTGGTCACAGCGCCGCAGAGGCTTCGGAACAGCTAGATGGCTCCTCCTTTCTGACTCAGCACCCTGGAGCCAGAGGGGAGCTGTGTGCCTCTTCACGGCCTCCTCAGGGATCACGCGGTCTCCCTCCGCCACAGTCTTCAGTTGCAAAGGATCCCAAGCCCACCCAGGAGAGTGGGAGGAAGACAGAGACTCAGCTTCTTGATGGGAGGAATACCAAGGTCACATTGCAGAAAAGGCCCCAGGGATGGGAAAGATTGTTGCAGTCCTCTTGAGGAAATGCAGTGTGCAAATATGATATTCTACCTGAAAAACAGCCACAACCAAAACCATCTAAATACTGTTAGAGCTATTATAAAGACCCAATAATGTCACCTATATAAAATAAATATACAAACCTTCACACCTTCCTTACTACCCAGAAATCATCAGTTTATAATGAGAAAAATATTCAATTTGTCATAGCAAATAAATTACATATGTGTATATTTCAATCACATATATGATATATTCATATTCATATGTGTATGTAATACTCTACAAAAGGAAACCCAAAACACTTTATTGTAAGTTTTGGCTTGTTTGGAAGTAGGCCTTGAACATATACAGAAATATACCAATTATTGAATGAAAATATTTATTTTTGTAGAAATGCATATATATTTCATATATGTCAATGAAATCTCAAGAGTGTTTAATTTTTCAATAAGTCAAAATTATTCTAAAGTGAACTTGTAAAAGGAGATATATGAAACTTGCAAGGTCTCCTTTGGAAAAAAGTATAAAGAGAGAGAATTTTTATTACCAAATAATACACATAGAATAAAGCTATGAATATTAAAATTATATAATATTAGTTAAAGAAATAATCAACTACTCAATAGAATAAAATGAAAATTACATACATAAATGTAAGTACACATAAGAATTTTATATATTATAGAAGTGGCATTGGAAATGAATGGGTAAAAGGATAGATTATGTAATAATCTATGAAATAAATAGAAAAGTTTATTATTGAAAGTAAAAAATTGCAGATAAGCAGCTCACATTTGAAACACAAGGAATTAAATTTCTGATGTATTAAATAGTAAACTGTAAAAATTAAATCATAAAGATAAAAATGTAGGGAGGTTAATATAATAAACAACAGAAATATAATAAAACATGCTGAAAATATTATAAAATTGTGTTGTAGAGGTAATCACAAACTTATAAACTCCTTTATGGAAAGGATTGCTAATTTCTAAAAATAGATATAACGAAAGTATCTTAGTAAAATTGAAATTCAAGAGAGAAAAAGAAAATCAAAAATTAAGAAGATTTATTATTATAGGAAACCTTAATAGCATCATGTAAAAAAGCAATGGAATGCATAGTTATGAACAAGTTTACAAAAGAAATGCAGATATTTCAAATGAAGATATTTTATATATTAGCATTATATATTTTAGCAATGTTTTTCTGGACAATTGACAAGGCCTAAAAGAAATGATAAAACAGCTTATCAGCTGCAAGAGAGGGCATCCTTTCAGTCTCTGCCTGTGGGCATTATAAATCAGCATATTTTCTTGAAAAGGCCTAACAATGCATTAAAATAAATATGCTCTTCCCGTAACAAATTTATGTCCTAGGAATTCATCCAAATAAAATAAAAGTGATTGTACAAATATAATTTTCTGAAATTGACCTTTAACCATGACTGTAGAGCTGGGAATTTTTATAAATTGTTGATGCTTGAGATTCTATTTAATAATTTGATTGGGCTGTTTCCTTCATTAGGGACTTGTAAAAATTCTCATGTGAGCCTAATTCTGAGTTAAGGTGGAAAACGATTAACCTAAAAAATGTTCAATAAAGTCTTGTTTATATTAAAGTGTGATTTTGAAATTGGCTAAATCCTGAAATAATCTCCAAATATGGGAAAATATTTATATGATGAAAGCTTTGAATCTTATAATATTGAGAATTAATATAAATAATTGTAAATTTATACATTAATTTAGAAATAGTTCCCATAGTTTTAGTATTCAATATTTCCACCTAGGAATATTGTTTGTCATTCTATTTACTTATCTTCTTTCATACACTCAATAAACATGTACATGTTTCTTATGTATGTCATTTATTTTGTTGTTTTTAAATTTATTATTCATTTCTGTTGATTATTTGATTATTTTGTTATACTTATATAGTCCATTTATTTTGTGTATTTTATTATCTACTTATTTATTTATCAGCATGCAAACTCTGCCAACAATAGCTCTCAGCTAATTATACTAAGATAAAAAAAAGTTATTGCATTTGACAAATAATTTGTACATTATTAAACATAAAGTGATTCTTTCAATTGATCTTCTTGAGTGAAAATTCTTTTTGTTTCTGTCTCTTTTCCTTATTTCTAAACTAGAAATTTTAAAATAACATTTTTTTCAGGCTGTCAGATGTGGTTGGATGGTATGATTTTCAAACAAATGTATTTTAAGGAAACATGTATTTTACATTTTGAAAAGCATTTTACCATTAATTTTTTAAAAATTGTATCAAATTACTTCACACTTCCATTTAGAAGCTGATGTATGTATGGGTCATCTGATATGATGCTTATTATATTAAACTACCACATTTATCAAGCTTGTATTACTACAGTTAAAATGTATTTGGCATGGTGGATGATTATTTCAACTTTTTTCTAGATTTGACTTGGTAGGTTTTTAAAAAATATTTAGCATCTATGTTCATAAATGCAATTATCTATAGAATGAATTTATCATGCTGGCTCTGTCAGCATTTTTTTTATTCAGCATTATAGTTTCATTATTGATATAATTTTAATATTCAGCTTGAGAAAATATGAAAGTCTTTGCTTTTGAATCATTTTTCCAAAGATTCTGTAATGACCTCCTAGCAACTGTACCCTTGTTCCAGAAGGTGGTAACCCCCTGACCCGTGGCAGCTCTGCCAGCCAGTTCTAGGGCTGGGAAAATGCCATTAAATGCAACATGGATCTTGTCCCTTCTGAATGTTTGGTCAGCTATTCAGTTGTACATATCCTGATTTTCTGACTCTGTAGGCCAGAAATATTATAAAATTGTGTTGTAGAGGTAATCACAAATTTATAGACTCCTTCATGGAAAGGATTGCTAATTTCTAAAAATAGATATAACAAAAGTATCTTAGTAAAATTAAAATACAAAAGAGAAAAAGAAAATCAAAAATTAAGAAGATTTATTATTATAGGAAACCTTAATAGCAGCATGTAAAAAAGGAATACATAGTTATGAACAAGTTTACAAAAGAAATACAGATATTTCAAATGAAGATATTTTATATATTAGCGTTATATATTTTAGCAATGCTCTTCTAGCCAATCTCTGCTCCACATTTGATGGTAAAATGGATGCTGCCAATCTGTCCTCTGCTCCAGATGCCTCTATCATTTCTGGAATGTCTCCTTAAATTTCTTCTTCAATAATTCATGCATGCAATACCTGAAATGCCTCTAACGTCAGAAGAGCTGGTGACTTTGTTGGTCTACAGATCGTGCCCCTGGGTTAAAACTGTCACTTAAGCAGCCATGAGGGTTTTTGCACAATTAGAATATCCCAAACCAGTTTTTATGAGACAACTGAGAAGATAATCTTCTTTTGGTTATGAAGGCGAAGTAGGTACCTGCATGACTGATCCAACCATAAAATATTTTCCTCCACTGCAAGAGTACCATTGTTTTATTTGGGGAAATATGCAGAAATTATTTTATATCTGAATTGTGACGAATGCAGATGTTAGTTAAATTGTTGTATTTTTCTTCCTCTTGTTAGTGTGTTTCAATGTCTTCTTGGTGTAATTTGGAAGACTGGGGTGCGCACAGGTCCATCACAGATCTCTTTCATTAATCCTGTTCCATTCTTTTACTTTCCCAGTAATACTGCAATTTTTGTCTTTTATTTTTATCAGCCTGCATATATGTTAATGTGAAGTTGAGATGATCTTTCTTTAACAAGACATTTTAACTGAAATTGACCTGATGCCAGCCTCGGTTCTGCCTTCTTCCTGGGCTTGCCCCATGTCCACACCAAGGGCTGCTGCGGTCCGGTCGGAAAGGCTGCCTCAGGGACTCAGAATGCATCCTGACGGCTGGCCAAGTATGCCTGGAATTACCTGGCACACCTTGGAATCCAAATTTATTTAGCTGATATTAGATATTTTGTTTAATATAAAATAATTTATGTGGGATTTTTAGTATGTATGCTGAAATAAATCATTGTTCTTCTCAGAGTGTTTGGATTCTGAATATCAAAGTGAAGGTTGAAGAACATTAAGGAACTATGGGTAGCTCATACATCAATACCAATTTTAGCTTTTCCAATAAAGTAAAATTGCTATTGGATATTATGGTAAATGATCCCTTACTGTGTAGGCAAGGTGAAATGAAAATAGCAACATTTATATAGTGAATTTTAGGATATTAGGGATATTTTGAGCATAATAAAAATGCAGTCATGTTTGGTGAAAAGATTAGGTCAAGATTATTTATTTAAACTGAAATTGGAGTACAATAAGATCATACCAAACATTTTGATCAGTTTCAATGTTATTTTTATCCTTGTCAATTACCCTTGGACCTTGCGTTGTTTGACACAAGCCGTCTCTTACCACACTTTTTGCTTTTGTTTTACAGGTGATGAAGTCTCATGTTTCTACAACTTCATATTTTCTTCTATTCCTCAAATATTCTCTCCAAAGATCATTTTTGTTCTGTGATAAGAAAATGGAAATTATTCACAGCAAATACCATTAAGAAATAAGTAGGACTAATGTTTCATTAATAGTACACCTATGATAACTAAACATGATTTAGATAAACAAGGCAAAGGAGAACACAACTATTCACAATTATCTAAAAGTTGTATACCTTGCAGATTACAAATAACGAATTGGAGCAGTAAAAATTACAATGCAGAGCATTTGGAATACAAATTTTAAAAAATAGTATATTAGTTTCCTATTGTTTTTGCAACAAATTTCCACAAGCTTAATGGCCTAGCACAATGCGAATTTATTATGTCACAGCTCTGAAAGTCAGAAGTCTGAAGTGAGTCTTATGGACCAAAACCAAGGCATCAGCAGATCTGCAGCGTTCCTGCTGAAGCCTCGACAAAGACCTGCGCCTTTTCCAGCTCTCAGTGGCTGGATCCCACTCTGACTGCAACCTTCCTGCAGGACTGAGGGTGATTATACATTGGATCCACCTGTATAATCCCGGATAATCTCTTCTTATCAAAATTCTTAGACTAATCCCATCAAAGGGTGGGGAACCTGTGGCTGCCCTCGATTCCACACAATGAAGAGAACCCATAACTCTGCTGTCCTCCGCAGGGACACATGAGAAGGTTGTAAGGTTATTTTCTTCAGATATCCAGTGACAGCATAGCCAGCTTCCAGTGCTTTCCAGACCCAGTCATGAGAAAGCTCTCGGGGAGGGAACAGGGCCTGAGAGGAAGACTGGGCCCACCGGCGCCAAAGTAGGAAGCTGAGACAGGGCTCATAGGCATTAGGCCATGGAATTGAGGGCGTGAAAATGTTGAAATCGGTTGTGCCTGGTTGAAGGCTTAGGTTCTGACTGCAGAGTCTATATCTGCCTCCTATTGCGTTGATTATATTGCCTTATTGTCTCAGAGAAATAGCACCTAACTCAAGGTAATTGATAAACACATGTGAACTTGATTTTCCAGTAGAATATTAATACGGTCCCATTATCACTATAAACTTAGAAGATGATCTAGGGTTTAAATCTAATAATAAAAATCAAGGACATTTCAACACATTATCCATTGTCAAGACTGCTAGAGAAATGAGTGATGTGAATTGACACATGTGGTGTTGCCTGGTGGAACCTGAAGTATTGTTCTTGGTCTTACGGTTCCCATCCCGAGCTAATACACCACAGTTCCGTGGCCGGGCTCTGACCCAAGCCTGACTCTCCATGTGGTTTTCTGAATGAGTCTATGAGTTTAAGAATAAATATGACACAAAATCACTCCTGTCTTCTTCCTAATTCAACACTGTAATTACCAAAATCAGCATGATTAGGGCACATGAAAGGAACGGTGAGAAAAGCCACTACGGCTGCCTTCCCGTTTTTTCTTAGAGGACACTGATCCCTTCTTGCTCATTTGGAATTTCTTGTTTTATGATCGTAATCATCTATACATAAATATTGAAATCTGTAGCTTCTACTTGATACGTTGATGCTACCGGTTAAACCATGATAATTATAAATTTACAGACAATAAACATTGTTGCTTTTCACACATACAGGCTTCTTTACAAAATGTATTAATTGGTCCAAAGCCAATTGCAAGAAAGGTAAGCTGTTTTGTAGATAAATAGTTGTACATAGCTGTCCTGTTTTGTGGTGCTTGCTGGCACTGAAATGGTGGAAGTTGCAAAGTTTCAAAGTTTAGTTCTTTCTAAGATCATAGTTAATTTTATTTCCACATCTGACCTCTCTGACTATTAAAATGATGACTCAACAAAAGGCGAATTACATTTTTGAGAAAACTGCTAATAGATTAGCCACTTAGCAATCATTTTGCAGGCCTATTAAAAGTCTTTGGCTGGAGAATAAGTGGTAGCCAGCACAGTATAAATCTCTGACCTCTATACACCTAAATCCAATAGCAGCTATAAACCATGCTAAAAATAACTGAAATATATAGCTCAGAATTTGTCACGTAATTCTAAATGTGTTAATGAAATTGAATATGCCTGTTTTGCTAGAGGAAAGGGTTCTAGAATATCTTGTCAAAATGCTCAATGATCAGGAAAATGGACCAATGAAAAAAGCTATTAGAAGAACAAGGAAATCACTGGAAAAATATTGTTTTTTATAGATTCAGGCACAACACTTACCAAGGGAATTTTTGTGTTTGTTTGTTTGTTTAAAGAAAGGTGTCTCCTTACACAATATAAAAATGGGCTAACCGATATCCTACTCTCTAGGCTTACAGACCAGAAAGGCTAGTGTTAGTCAACTACTTGAAAATGCTTAAACTGTGTGCGCCGTGAGAGGAAATGCATGCACACAAAGTGGGATCATCTGCTGTGGTCCCAGGAGAGACAAAGCATCCAGAGTTACTTCTGAACTCTAGTGAGTGTTCATCCTTATACTCAGGAACACTCGATCTTAAACTGGTTATGTTTATATACTTAAATGGCTATGCTTTGATTTGTTCTGTTTACCTTTAAGCAAACTTTCTCTTTTAAATTCTAATCTCTATAAAAATAAAGTTCTAATTAAATATTATTTTTTTGTGAAATTGAACAAAATATTTTCTTTTAAAAAACATATGAATATACACAGGTGAGAATAATCTGAAACAAATTTGAAGAAGAGATTGAAATAGGGAAAACTGGTCTTACTATATATTATTATTGTTTATTTCAGCATATTAAGGGGGCACAAATGTTTAGGGTACATATATTGCCTTTGCCCCACACAAGACAGAGCTTCAAGCATGGCCATCCCCCAGACGGTGCACACTGCAACTATTAGGTTTGCATATACCCATCCCCTCCTCTTCCCACCTGCCTGACACTCGATGAATGTTACCACTATATGTGAACTTAAGTGTTGATCAGTTAGTACCAATTTGATGATGGGTACATGTGGTGCTTGTTTTTCTATTCTTGTGATACTTCACTAAGTAGAATGGGCTCCAGCTCCATCCAGAATAATACAAGAGGTGCTAGATCACCACTGCTTTTTGTGGCTGAATAGAACTCCATGATATACATATACCACATTTTATTAATCCAGTCATGTATTGACAGGCACTTGGGTTGTTTCCACATCCTTGCAATTGTGAACTGTGCTGCTATAAACGTTCTAGTGCAGATGTCTTTTTTATAGAATGTCTTTCTGTCCTTTGAGTAGATGCCCAGTAATGGGATTGCCAGATCAAACAGTAGTTCTACTTGTAGCTCTTTGAAGTATCTCCATATTACTTTCCACAGAGGTTGTACTAGTTTGCAGTCCCACCAGCAGTGTAGGAGTGCTCCTATCTCCCCATATCCACAGCAACATTTATTGTTTTGGGACTTTTTGATAAAGGACATTCTCACTGGAGTTAAATGATATCTCATTGTGGATTTGATTTGCATTTCTCTGATGATTAGAAATGTTGAGCATTTATTCATATGTTTATTGACTATTTGTCTTCTTTTGAAATGTTTCTGTTCATGTTCTTTGCCCACTTTTGAATGGGGTTGTTTAATTTTTTCTTGCTGATTTTCCTGAGTTCTATATAGATTCTCTTTATCAGCCCTTTATTAGATGTGTATCGTGCCAATATTTTTTCCCATTCCATAGGTTGTCCGTTTCCTCTCATGATAGTTTACTTGGCTGTACGGAAGCTTATTAATTTGATCAGGTCCTATTTATTTATTTTTGCTTTTGCTGTGATTGCCTTTGAGGCCTTCTTTATAAATTCTTTGCCTAGGCCAATCTTGTTAAGAGTTTTTGCAACATTTTCTTCTGGAATTCTTATAGTTTCAAGCCTTAGGTTTAAGTCTGTTATCCACTGTGAGTTGAATTTTGTGAGAGGTGAGATGTGTGGATTCTGTTTCAGTCTTCTACATGTGGCTATCCAATTTTCCCAGCACCATTCATTGAATAAGGATTCTTTTCCCCAGTGTACACTTTTGTCTGCTTTGTCAAAGATTAGATGGCTCTATGAGTTTGGTTTTATATTTGGGTTCTCAGTTTTGTTCCATTGGTCTATTTCTCTCTTTTTGTGCCAGTCACATGCTGTTTTAGTTACTATAGCCTTGTAGTATAGCTTGAGGTCTGGTAAATTGATGCCTTCCTATTTGTTCTTTTTGGTTAAGATTGCTTTTGCCATACAGGGTCTTCTCTGGTTCCATATGAAGTGTAGGATTATTTTTTCTAGATCTTCTAAAAATGATGTTGGTATTATAATGGGGATTGCATTGAATCTGTAGATCACTTTGGGTAGTATAGACATTTTAACAATGCTGATTCTGCCGACCCATGAGCATGGTATGGTTTTCCAGCTGTTTATGTCCTCTTCCATTTTCTTCCTCAGTGCTTTGTAGTTCTCCCTGTAGAGTTCTTTCACCTCCTTAGTTAAATGTATTTCTAGGTATCTTATTTTCTTTGTTGCTACTGTGAAGAGTATTGAGTCTTTGATTTGGTTCTCGGTTTGACTGTTTTTGGTGAATAGAAATGCTACTGATTTCTGTACATTGATTTTGTAACCTGAGACTTTGCTGAATTTGTTTGTCAAATCCAGTAGTCTCATGGCAGAATCTTAGGGGTTTTCTAGATATAAGATCATATCGTCAGCAAAGAGCACTAGTTTGACCACTTCTGCCCCCATTTAGATGCCCTTAATTTGCTTCTCTTGCCTGATTGCTCTAGCTATGACTTCTAGTACTATGTCGAATAGAAGTGGTGAATGAGGGCACCCTTGTCTGGTTCGAGTTCTAAGTGGGAATGCTTTCAATTTTTTCCCCATTCAGTATGATGTTGGCTTGTATAGTTTTTAGGTAAGTCCCATTTATGCCTATTTTGTTAAGCGTTCTTATGATAAAAGAGTGCTAAATTTTGTCAAATGCTTTTTCTGTGTCTATTGAGAGGATCATATGCTCTTTGTTTTTACTTCTATTTATGTGGTGAATTACATTTTTAGACTTGGGTATATTGAACACTGCATCTTTTGGATGAAGCCCAGTTGGTCATGATGGAAATATATATTTTTCTGATAAGCACCTGAGTTTGGTTTGCTAGGATTTTCTTGGGAATTTTTGCATGTATATTCCATAAGGGATATGGGTCTGTAGTTTTCTTTTTTTGTTGTTATCTTTCCTGTATCAGTGTCATGTTGGCTTCATAAAATGTGTTGGGGAGGATTCCTTCCCTCTCAATGTTGTGGAATTGTTTTTGCAGGATTGGCATCAGTTCTTCTTTGTAAGTCTGGTAGAATTTGGGTGTGAAACCATCTGGTCAGCGACTGTCTTTTAGGAAGTTTTTTTTATTGCTGCTTCAATTTTGGTACTTGATATTGGTCTGTTCAAAAATTCTATTTCTTCCTGAGTGAGCCTGTGGAGGCTGTGTGTTTCCAAGAATTTGTGGTATAAAATTAGAAATCAACTACAACAGAAACTCTTATCTCTACACAAAGTCATGGGAAATAGCCTTCTGCTGAATGATTATTGGGATAAGGAGGAAATTAAGACAGAAATCAAAAGATTCTTTGAACTAAATGATAAAGGAGACACAAGTTATCAAAATCTGTGTGAAACAGCTAAAACAGTCCTGAGAAGAAAATTATAGTCATAAATACCTACATCCAAAAGACAGAAAAATCACAAATCAACAATATAATGAATCATCTTACATAACTGGAAAAGGATGAGCAAACTAACCCCAAACCGAGCAGAAAAAAAGAAATAACAAAGATCAGAGCAGAACTAAATGAAATCGATAACGAAAACCTATACGGAAAATTATTAACACAAAGTTGGTTCTTTGAAAAAATAAAAAAATTTACATGCCTTATGCTAGATTAATGAAAAGCAGAAAAGAAAGGACTCTAATAAGCTCTATCAGAATGGAAAAGGAGTAATTACAACTGATACCATGGAAATACAAAATATCATGTATGAATAGTATAAAAACCTCTATGCACATAAAGTTGAAATCATGGAGGAAATGGACACATTCTTAGAAGCACACAGGCTTCCTAGGCTCAGTCAGAAAGCAACAGAATTCCTGAACAGACCAATATCAAATATCTAAATTGAAGCAGCTATAAATACCTTCCTAAAAAGAAAAATCTTACTAAATATTAAAATATAATCTAAATTTCTAACAATTAAGTGGGACCTTTTCAATGACACTAAATAAATAAAACTATATTTATGAGAACATAAGTATTTAGAATATAATAAAGTAGCATTTCAATTCTGGACAGATGAATAATTTATGAATTCTATTTAGAAAAAGACATTGGGAGGTTATTTAAAACATGTATGACATACTTGGCATTAATTTCCTTTAAGTTAAAAAGCTTTTCAACAAAAATACAACTATTGATGTAGATTAGTGAGCAAAAGATATAAACAAGTATCTCACAGATTAAAAAGATAATTTAATCAGATAATAGCCCTGTAAAAATGGCACACAACATATAATACAAAGATAAGAACAAAATATTGACATTAAATGTTTTATCTTTCTATTTGGGAAAGATGAAAAATAATGACAATCCCCAGAGTTGGTAAGAGATTTTTAAAAAAATCACAGAACTCACTGTTTACATGTTTAAACATATCCAAAATCTGTCATAATTACACATATCCATTATGCTTTTACTGCTTTTACATTTGTTTTGTTTATTGCTTTATTCAGTATTTTGTGTCTGCGCTACTTTCTAGAATGTGAGCTTCCAGACGTGGAGAAAAGGTGTCCAGGACAGCACATCAACCAGTCTTGGCCAATCTATGCCTGTGGGTGTTTACCACAAAAACAACGTGTGGAACCAATTTATCTTCTCAGGTTTCTTGAAATTTCCTAATGGTGTTTGAGGGACCTCACTCCACATGGACCTCTATCATTTAAATTCTTACCATTCCTTTTACAGATGGACATGGGGGAGAATGCAGGCTCTTCAAGGCTGTCTAGAATGCCCATCTCAGAGCGGGAGATAATTTATAACTATTAAATGTTAAATTGTTCACTGATAGAAACTTCTTGTTCCTAGCAATAAGAGGAAATAATTTTAAATGAATCTGGAATAAATTACTTTGGTTTTTTAAAAATTGTTCAAGGTGGCTAACATTAAGACACAGCGTATAAAGTAGGCTTTACTTGTGTCATATCTCTTTTCTGGGAGGTCTCTCTAAATGCTATTACTGATTTTTTTCTACTAATTATTTCAATTAGAGAGTATTGTAGATGATTTTCGAGGGGTCTCCTGTTTCTTCACATCTTGTGAGCAGAGGTGCCAGCCTGTCTTGCGTCCGTGTGTCTCTTCAAGGACATTTGCACGGTTAATAGCCTTGGAATAGAGTGACAGGAGAAAATCCAGGCTTGTTGGCTCTCCAGTGTGGTAAATATTAATATGGCACCTTCCTCCAGGACAAAGGCAGGAAGGCCTGCTCTCCAGTATGAAAGATTCAGGTTCCCAAACTGGGAATCCCTCCCCCGTGTCATTAACTGCAGGGGGAGGTACACTTAGCCCTCTTATGTCACCCAGTGGGACTTGGGGTTTGAGGGACCAGTGCAACTGCTACTATTTTGAGTGTTAATCTGTCTTTTTGTCTTTTTTCTATGATTCCTGAGATCTTCTGTTTGGCTCCATGAAAGTAAAGCAAATTAACTTGTTAGCTTGCTAGAAGAGCAAAGTCTCAAACCCTTCATAGTTCTTGACTGTTATGGGATGAGGACGATGACACAGACATGGCTAATCCAAGAGGAAAAACGAGGGCCTCGTGGGTTGATTAAAGAGATAACAGAAGAAAGTCCAGAGAAATCAGTGATGAACACATTTATAAACTATGTTGCCAAATATGCAGTGAGTCTCTACTGCCTGTTAACAGAGGAATTAGGTAGGCGAGTTTACTCTCAGAACTACCAGTTGCCTGGAAGCTTATGTTGTAGGCAGCATTGGTCAGTTCCCCTAACTGAGCTAGGTCTTGCTTGGGGGGCCCAACAGTTGTAAGCACTCTTTCTCCAGGGGAACCATGTTGCCCTCAAATTCCTACTATTTGTACAGAAACAAGGAAGTAACTTACCTCCCCCCTCAACAAACCCCCCAAAAACCCAACTGATTAACTGCACCTTAGAGGTGGTTGTGTTCTGGCAAGTGTTAACAGCTCTTGGTCAGCTCTACGTTGTAAAGTGTTAACAGTTCTCACAACAGCTCTTGACCAGAGAAATAACCGGGCAGCACGTGGAGAGTGGACAACAGCCTTTATTCTGTCAGCATGCTCCGCTGACTTCTGATCTTCTGACCCCCCTTCTCCTCCTGCTTTTATACCTTTGGTAGGTCTCCAAAAGCGTCCAATCAGCAACAAGCGTTAACAGCCAATCAGCAACAAGCGTTAACATCCAATCAGCAACGAGCTATAACATTCAATCAGGAACAAGCTATAACATCCAATCAGGAACAGTAGGATTCAAAAAGTAACCAATCAGGATCGCGCAAGCAGCACGACCAGAGGACTGGAGCAGGCGGCGGAGCATAGAGCGCGGGCGGGACAGGCCGGTGCGGTCCGTCTACTAGGCCCGGCTCCAGCAGTGTGCACCCGCGCACCTGCACACCCGCCCGCTGCTGCCTCCAGCCTGCTCCGCACAGCACTGGCCCGCGGGGATGCGGAGCGGCGGGGAGGCGGTGAGCGGGTGCGTCCCAGCGCCCGGCGGTTTTCCCCATCAGTTGCATGTACTTTTTAAGTGTTAAGGAAATTCCACCAGTGAGTCACGAGCTGCAGACCTCTCTCCAACATGAGGCCAACACTGGTTAGCAGGAGAACTTCCAAGAGGGATGACTAATTGATTATTTAAGTCCACACTGTTGGAAGTTTTTCTTTGATTGGAATTTTCCAGTTAGAAACTGTGGTACCATATTTTCACTGACTTTACCTGAAGCAATCAATGGCATTGCAGTAGGTTTGGAGGGCATTCAGGTCCCAGGTCCACCTTAATTCCCCAGCCTTGAGAGTTACAGACAACTGGGCTTCCACCTGCTGAGTCCAGGTGGTGGCCAAGGAGTCAAGAACACATCCTCCTCTCTCTGGATTACTGGCTCAGATCCAAAGGAAGGATGGACTCAGAAACTTAAAGAGCAAGGCACTTGGTTTCTAAAAGAGATCCTGATGTCCACTGAGGTTTGTTTTTACCTACTTGGTAAAGGCTCTGGGAACGAAAATGAAAGTAAATATTTTAGGATGGACTCATCCTTCAACTTGGAGTCCTATTGCAAGTAGTCTTAATTAAAATTAAATGATATCTGAGATGAAATGAGTGAATTTGGTACCAGCCTCTGCCTGTCAGATTAATGAGAGTGACTACAGAAGGGGTGAGCCCACGGGAAACTCTGCAGAAGTCAAGGCAGTGTAGAAACATGGGGTAAATATTACTGAGAGAAAATTCCCTGTGGGTCTCCTGCATTTCTGCTGTGTCTCAGGAGTGGGACTCTCTTGTTCCAAACTATTCTTTCTAAGGATGTTTGTACAGTGAATGACCTTGGAAGATAGGGTCTTCTCTATACCCCCACACTCCTGCACCCCAGAACAGAGGGTGGGTTTGATACTTTCCAGAGCAACAAAGATAATGCCTTCCTCTTGGCTAAGGTTGGGCAGGCTTACTGTTTCTGTAAGAGATCTGGTTTTCCTAAAACGGGAGTTTCTCTCTTTTAACACAACCCTTCATGCATGGGCATTACTGAACACTCTGCACCACCTGTGGGGCTGGGGGCTTGGAAAACTGGAGAAATGCTGATATACTTTAGCCACCACTATTACTGTGAATAACAAACTGCCCTTTGTCTCTAACCCAGAAGTCTCCAGACTTGCTTCAGCATCCAGGAAGCTGTGCAAAGCTATAAGGTATTAGCTTGCAAGTAAGGTAAATTCTCAGATCATGCACAGTTTTTGATAGAGGACATTGTAAATCATAAAATGACTCATTATATTTAAACTAAATATATACTTGATATTTCTTATCAAAGGATCAACTCTCAGTAAGGAGAGGCATTCGGTAGTACAAAGGTAGCTTGGGTTGTATTTATTGAAATCCTTATCATAAGAAGTGTCCACAGTCAGTTCTTATATTGGGCCTGAAATCTAGACTGTAAAGGAATTAATTATCTAAAATAAAAGACTTTTATTTTAACTCCTTTTCTCTTCCCCGCCCTCTCCATATGAACCCAGCTAGCTTCACCATGTAATTGAAACCACAACTCTGGACGTCACAAAAAGATTCCACTCTCAGATGTGGTAGTAAATCCAGGAAGGTGAAAATGATCCCTAGGAGAGGGATGCAAAGCAAAAAGCTCTTCATCAGGGAGATCTTGGGAATGCCGTTATGTAGGATATGGCAGAGGAAATAAAGTCCTTTAAAAGGACCGAAGATGAACATTTTGAGAAAAAAACTGAACCAGGAGAGTGTAGTACTAAGGAAGCAGAGAAAAAAGGGTGTAAAAAGAGTGTGGTGTTAAGCAGGGTCAAACATTGCAGAAAGGACGATTAACAGGAGAACTCAAAGGAGGCCAATGGGTTTGGCAATTACGAGGTCATCGAGGACATTTTATCTTACGAGTCACTACATAAGTCAGCTAATGAGGACAAAGCTGTGTGGTCCCCCCATGTATCATAATATCAGCCCTACAGTGAATGATATTATCCACAGGGTAACACTTAATAATGAATAGTATTGTGATTAAATTGCTATAGAATACCAATGGGAATGTTCATTACAACCCTTTAAATGCCAACAGCACAATTAATACTCTAGAATAGACATGCAAGAAATAGATAGTGGCTGGCCACTTATATCACTGTCAAATTTTATTGATGTAAAATGAAATGCATTTATTCAAATAGAGTTAGTTCTGCTTTACAAGGAATAAGAAATTATTAAAATGGACTTATACATAAAGAAAAATGGAAATGCTTTTTAATATGCATATGTTGTTACTATTGTATAATTGCTAAGACTATTGTTTCCATAATTTGGACTATTTTTAACAAAGAACTAAAATTACAATAGTCAGGTGGAAAACATGCCCTACAGAAGTTCATCTTTTTTGATCCCTTTAAGGACTATATCCTATTATAGGTATTTTCTGTATTAAGAATTTCAACTCTATGTAATTAAATGTATTATTTTCCTATTGTATTGTGAAAAATGTTTTTCTCTTTCAAAAATGGTATAAATTTCCAGATTTCATAAGATGCCTTGCATTTATTCTTATATTGTTTAGGAATAAGCTTTAAGTGTTAGACCCATATTATATAATAGTAAACTGTCGACACTTTATCTTGTCAGTTAAAATTTGCTTTACATGTCAAAGGGGAGTGTGCGTGTGTTTAGATGGAGGTTGACAAACTTTGTATATAAAGGGACAGACAGTAAATATGGTCGACTTTGCCAGCCATAAGGTCTCTATCTCAATTATTCTTCTCTGCCATTATAGTGAGTAAACAGTCACAGACAATATGTGAACAAGTGGGCCTAGCAGTATTCTAATAACACCTCATTTGCAAACACAGGCAGAGGGGATGGATCTGGCAGGAGAGGCTGTCATTTGCAAACTCTGTTGCAGGTAAACACATAATGGCTCATTCTCGGCAGTCGCTGTTATGTAGGGTGAGGTTGGATCGCATATGTGTAAGGGACACTAAAACATTTAAACTAGTTTGATAGTAAAAGATGTATAATTTTAAAATCACAAAATGACTAAGAAATTATCAAATTAAATAATCTATACAGCACAGTACCAAAAAATGAATATACAGCACAGAAAGATTCAAAATGTGGTAATATTAAAACCAGTGTTGTCTTCAGTTAGGAAAATAAATATAAACGTGTACATTTTTTCTAGGAAATTAAGTGTGGTTAATTTCTGTGTTTAAAACAAAATTATTTCTAAGAAAAATCATATATAAACACAGGGAAATATTCATTGTAAAAGTATAAAGATATATCAATTAAATATAGCCAGATAAAAGATTAAATGACAGATAAGGTGAAATAGTAATATTAGATGTCAAGGCAAAGAAATACAAAAAAGATAGAACGAAGAAATAAATTTACTACAGAAGAAAATACTCACCAATGAATAATTTTCCAACAAGAATATATGTGTGCCAAGTGTTGTAAGAGTTATTTTGAAATGTGAAGAAAGGAAGAAATGCATAGATGTTAAATGGATATGTAAAGCATAAAATAAATGAAGAAATAAAAGATGAATGATAAATTTTACCATATTTTAACTTTTAGCAAAAACTTAAGAATTTGCATTGGATATTTGTAAAAATGGATTTTATACTAGACCAAGAGAAAATTCCTCAATAAATCAATAAAACTCACTAGGCATTGCTTTCCCAGTATAGGTGAGGATCTATTTCCTCATCTGTTCCTTCTTCCTGCCTGAAATTGGAACAGAAGGCTGGGGGTGGAGCCCCACCTTGTAAACATGTGGTCATCAAGGAATGAAAGAAGGAGCCCAATAATGGAAATTTGAGCCTCTTATGGTATCTGGAAGATGCCTCCCCAGCCCCACTCAGTCCATCTCAGTCTTTCCATTATGCAAAACAAGGAAACAAGCAAACAACAGCAACAAAGAGTTGCGGTGAATCTACACCAATGTGATGTTTGTTACATGCTGCTAATTGCAGCCTATAGTGAAAAGAGCATTGGAAATTTTGCTTAATTCCATTTATTAGCTGGAGATGAAATATTCTATTACCACCACACATTACATTCTGACACAGTGAATAGATTTTGTGCAAGTAAAAAACCAAGTCCACAGGCTTCCTGCCTCTGATTCTGCCTCTCACAGGTTTCTGTGAGTGGATTTGCCTTCTCCGCCAGAACTCAGTGCGCCAGGCCCAGGTGCCGCCTCCTCTGTCCATGGGTGTTTTCTGTTACATTACTGTCTCCAAACGGATTTTTCAAGGGGAAAGTGGTCCAGGGGGAGATCTCCAACTACCTAAAAAATTACACATGTTCAGCAGTGGGTGACATCCCAGCTGCTTTGCGTACAAACATCTTGCATTTCTGAATAAGGGAGGCACTAAAGGTCTCATTGTTTACTTTCCAGCAATAAGATGTTTCTTTTTCCCCCTTTTTCTAGGTGTGTATCTCCTATAGATGAAACCTGCATTATGCATTATACTTCTCTCTCTCAGAGAGGTAGTGAAAACTTTTCCAGACATGGGCAATGATTTGATGAATTATTGTTGTTTTTAAAAATTTTGTATGATTTTTTTTTCCTGACTTTCCATTCAAACGTTAGGGAGATTCACAGAAATTGTCAGGTTTGCCTAGTCAGGCATCATTTCAAATGGTTCAGAACACGACTTCTAAATTTACCATACGACTCAGCAATTACATTCTTAGGTATTTATCTAAGAGCAATGAAAACGTGCCGCTGTAAACAGTTATTTCTAAACCTTCATTTTAGCATCACTTATAATAGCCAAAATGTGGAAATAATCTAAATGTTGATCAACTGGTGAATGAATAAATAAAATGCCTTATACCTCTATAATAGATATTATGAAAACAACAAAACAGCAGTGATTCAAGCTACAGCATGTCCAAACCTCAAAAACAATGTGTTAAATGTAAGAAACCAGATGCAAAAGATCTGGTTTAAATTATTTCATTTACACAAGATATCTGAATAGGGAAATCCGTAGACACAGGAAGCGGGTTTGGGACGCCAGTGGCTGAGGGGGGAGCAGGGCAGGCCTGGAAAAGGACATGAGGAATCTTTGGGGACGACAGAAATCTAAATCTGCAGCCGGGTCGTGGGATGGCTGCAGAGTACTGTACATTACTAACAGTCACAGATTTGTATATTAAAGATAGGAATTTTATAGTATATTGATACATTTCAAGAAAGCTGTTAGACATAAGCCATTTAAAAAGCAAACATGAGAAAAAAGTAAGCTACAAAAATAAGTTTTTTTCTACACAATATCAAGGGCCCTCTTATTTCACATACAACTTGTACAACAAGTAAATATTTCCTTGTTAGTTAATGTCACTATCAAGCAGGGCGAGCTGTCTCTGAGGACAGAGACACACGGGCACATTTTATTTTCTGGTCTTCCGTGTGTCCCTGTCGTGCCCATGATGGTTCCAGTAGTTGGCCCCTTACTGTGTGCGGAGCAGCGGGACACACATAACACAATGGCAGTATTTTACTATGGCCTCAGGAAATGAGCACATTGGGCAAATTGGTAAAAGCTCAAACTGCGATTTAAACTAAACTTGTAGGGATAAATAAAGACGTGACACGTAAAGCCCATGTGAATCCGCAGGCTCACTGTGCGAGCGTGGGCCCGCAGGGCAGGGCGAGAGTCCAACCTGAGCAGTCAAGTTTCAGGACGAGGTCAGGGGCAGAGCGGTGAGTCTCGCGAGAGGTCAGCCAAAGGGGGCTGGGCGGTGGGGCGGGCGCGGGAGGGAGCGGCAGGCCTGCGCGCGCTTCTTCCCCGGTGCGGCCTCAGCGCTTCTTCCCCCCTGCGGCCGAGCCGGGCGCGCGGGGCTCTGTGCAGGGAGTCGGGGAGCCCGTCGGCGGCCAGCGCTCACAGACAGCGACACGGACCCTGGAGCCTGGACTGCAGCTGCACTACCGAGGCTATGGCTTAAATAACACGGAATTTGGGTCAGAAAGACAAAAATCCCACCTCCATTCTTCCTGGTTATGCATCTTGGAAATGATACTTAGTTTCCAGAGCCTCAGCTTCCTCACATGTCAGTGGCCCTGGTAGCGCCTCGCAGCCGACGTGCAGTCCGCAGTGCTCACACGCGTCTGCCACGTGGTAGAGACCATTTACTACCACTTGTGTTTGTCTGATGGGGTCTAGCTGTTGGGATATAACGTGATAAATCCATCGATAAGGGAGTCTGTCTTTCAAGAAGGCAGCAGGATTTTAGTGACCTGGAAGCTGAATAACGTGTTAACAGTCCCATGGGCAGGACGGAGCAAGACACCCTCATCTCCAGGCGTCTCCAGTCTCGAGTCCTGTGGCGCGAGTGAAACAATGACGCCAAATGGGTACATGTTTTGCGGCAGCATTAAAGGGTATCATTTTCTTATATAGGGCAGTGATAGGGATTAAAACTCGATCTTGTAAAATGTGCGTACAGAGACCACATTCATTTATGGTTGCCCAAACTTGGAAGCAACAATACGTCCCTCAGTAGGAGAATAGATACTAAACTGTGGTGCATCCAGACACCCAGACAATGGAGTATTATTTATTCAGCCTGAAAAGAAATGAGCTATCGGGCCATAACAAGACAGACAGGAAACTCAAGTGCATGTTACCACATGAAGGGAGCCAGTCTGAAAAGACTACATACTGTATTCCTGCAAATATATGACATCCTGGAAAAGGTGAAACCATGGAGACAGTAAAGACCAGCCATTGCCAGGAGTCGGGGCGGAGGAAATGGATGAATAGGCAGAGACAGGATTTTTAGGCAGAGAAACAACTCCATATGACATTTTAGCTGTGGATACATTTGTCAAAGCAGAGACTGTGCCACACCAAGAGAGAACCCCAGTGTGAACTGTGGTCTCTGAGTGACGTTGCCGTGCCAGTGCGGACTCATCAGCTACCACAAACGGGCCGCTCTGGTGTTGGACGTTGCTGGGGCTGGGCTGCACAGACAGGGTGCAGGAATTACATGGAACTTCTCTGTACCTGCCACTCACATTTCTTGTGAGCCTTAAACTGCTCTAAAAGATAAAATATTTTTTAAAATAAACAAAACTTCAATCTTGTCAAAATGGAGGTTTCTCTGAGCACACTTATACGTTCATCTTAAAGTCACCACAGTTTTGTTTCCGAAAGAAAAGCCATCTCGGCCTCTGGAAGATTGTGCGGTGTCGCTGTACCATACACCACTTAACTCCAGGGCTCCCGTGCTGTCTACCTGGGTTGTGGTCATTTAGTATGAGTCCTGCCCTGCGTGCTTCATGGTGAGCCGCTGTGTACCTTCCACCTTCTCTACAATACGGGAAGTCCTCCAAGGTTAATGGAGTAGGTTAAAAAAATGCCCCTCAAAGATAACCATGTTTTAATTTCTGGAATCTGTGAATTTTATATGATATAGGGCAGGGGAGAAAGAGAGAGAGAGAAGGAAGGTACTTGCAGATGTTGATTAAGTTAAGGATCCTGACACGAGGGGATTATTCTGGTTTAGCTGGGTGGGCCCAAAATGGAATCACATGTATCCTCCTAAGGGGGAGTCAGGGGAGGGGAGATCACACACACACGCAGAGGAGAGATGATTGGAAGATGGAGCAGAGAGAAATTTGAAGATAATGGTCCCGAGGCTGGCGTGCGTGGTCGAAAGCCAAGGAATGCAGCAGCCGCCAGAAGCTGAGAGTGCCAAGGGGTTCCCTGGGCCCTCCAGGCCCAGCACACACGGGCCACCAACAACTTGATCTTAGCTTATAGGTACAGATTTTGGATTTCTGGCTTCAAACACAGTGAGAGAATAAATGTCTTTTGCTTTAAGCCACTGAGTTTATTGTTATTTGTTATAGCAATAACCGGAGACTAATAGAGCTCCCTAAGGTGTTTTGCAACAGAACACTATAAAACCCTTGAACCTAAAATGAGGTCACTGAGCTATGCCTCTCATCTATCCCCAAATTCATTTTTTGATTGATCACGTGTAGGGATTGTATTTCTCTAAGACTAAAATTTCAAAATATTGTAGATTGATCTTGAATAATTTAATCTCAGTGTTCTATTATGTTGGTCCTAAGCCTAAGTACCTAAGGTTAATTATGTGTGTGTGTGTGTGCATGGTGTGTGTGTGTGTGTATGGGGTGTGTGTGTGTGTATGGGGTGTGTGTGTGTGTGTGCGCACTGCTTTCTGATGTACATTGCAAGTTGACATAGGGCTATATTGTGTATAGAAAGCAAAAATGTATACGCAGCACAAAGATGCTCTTGCCAAAGAAACTATTTCTTTGTACACATGCTCTATAATGAGCATTTCCTCTCATTTATTCCAGAAGAGTAATGGAGACATTCCTTTTATCCCAGGGCATTTTTTTTCAGTCAACTAAATCAAATCCTACTCATAGCTCCTAGTCTTTCAATTATTTTTATTGCTTGCTTTACTCCTCCAATTTATTTTTTTGCCTATTTAAAATTGGAAAATTACCCAGTGAATTTAGCCTGCATTAGTGTTTGCCTGCACCATGCAGATGAGGCACATAGCCTACCTAATATCACTGGAGAGTTCTTTATTTTCCTTTTTTTGATCATTAATAAGACTTGATTTTTAAATAATCACAATAGTACATGTACAACCAGAAAAATGCTGTCCTTTGAAGTAGTTACATCACGTGAAACACTTATTCTGATGATACTTCCATTCCCCAAAACAATTTCGCATTTCTTTTACAGAAATTGCCTTTAGAGTCAGTTTTCAGTTAATAAAATGAGCATCTCATTATTTTAATTTACAATTTGGAAAGAATGATAAATAGGATCCAAGTTTCTCAACCATGAACTTTTGTCCATTTATAAAATTTTAATCTATATGTTAGGGATTTCTATTTGCCACATTTGAGGGTATATTAAATTGAGGATTTTATGCTAAATTGCTGTCATTTTGCTTCTGATAGTGGTTAAACAGAAACTGTTTCCTCCTTACATCCAGGTAAGAGGGCCCTGGGCTCTGGAAAGGAATCCAAGGCCTTTTCCAAGCCCCATAGATGTCTGGGGCAGAGTGCTCTGAGCACCTACTGGGGGATCTTGTCCCAAGCCTTGTCTCTCCCCCTAGGAGCTCTCTCCAACCCTTCATTCCCAGCCCTTCCTCTTGCTCTTGGAGACATCCAGATGTTCAGGAGAGCAAGGTATTGGCAGCCATGGGCTGGTACCCTACCTGGGGTGTTCAGGTAGACAAGTCTGGCAAATGACGATATGTGATTGGGATACAAGAATGGCACTGATACACTGATTCTGGGTGACACGCAATGACTTTGGAGGCAGAGCTGGGGCTGCATATGTGGGCAAGCGTGCAGGATCTCCTTCACCTTTCTTCACCTGTGCTGCCATGGTGGTGCGGTGCTGGGGCCAGCCGCCCCTCCTTTGGCTCTTGCCCCTGAGTCAGGGCGTTGCTCTGTGGTCCAGCCCATCCTCCCCACTCTGGTGGTGCGTAGAAGTCTGAGTGTCTTCTGCATCGAAAGAGATCTCACGGAAGGCAGTGATTGCAGCCTAGAGAGTTCAAGAGAAGACATGATTGGAAAGTGCTTTTCTACATTTACACAGTGGAATTATAGAACTGTTAATGGAAAAATTAATGTCGGAAGAAAACAAATACACATTTTTCTGCATATTCTGGGTAAGAATTGTACTTGAGGTTATCGTCAACAAAGAACAGTGACAGCCTTTGAGAGAGTTGCATTCCACATGGAGCACACACGTGTTACACATGCACAGTGACAATGAAGGGCGTGGCATTAAAGACATGCTGTCAGAGAGCCACAAAGGCAAGAAGATCTGTATTGTTTAAGCGGCCAGTGAGCCCTGGGCTGAGAAACGGGAGTGCGGCCATCTTTGTCTTGGTGGGAGATAATTAGCAAGAATTGGCTCTTTTGCCAGGAAAGAACATGAAGAGATGGTCCTGAGACCTGAATGGTAAGAGGTGGTTTGTGGAGACTCTTTATCTGCACTGACTGGATGACAAACAAAGATGCAAGTACTTCTCTCTTGCTTTATCTTCATCTCTGTCAGTAAGTCTTTATACTTTTCATGAGCCTATGAATTTTTATTTTTTAATAAAATTGTTTTGTAGACAAAAGTCCCACACAAAAACACATTTGGTTACATTCCTGCACACTCTACAGACAGGCAGTGCTGCACTCTAGAACTAACCATGCTGACTACAGATTCACACAGTAGTGTCATTCATTCATCTCATAAATAATCATTGACCTCCTACTAGGAGCCAGAAACTGCTTAGTGGAAACAGTGAAAAGGATATATTTTACAGGAACATCTTCATTTGAATTGAGGCCTGAGTGAAGGAAAGAGCTCTGCAGGGACCTGGGGACAAAGCATTTTAGACACAGTGGCAGAAAGAGCAAAGCTCCAGAAGTCAGAGCATGATGGCAGCATAACCAGATCAGAGCTGTCAGTGTCTTGTGGACTTAGCACGGGCAGATCTCATCGAGCTGGTACACCCTGGTGCATCGTCGCAGCCACTTTCCACTCTGGAGCTCTGCGGGGAAGGAATGATTACTCGAAACACATGGTGTTTACGGAGAAGGTGAGAGGCCAAAATCTAAAGGAGAAAATAGCCTCCTCAGCTAAGTTCCTCCCCATATTTATTTCCAAGGACACGTGCAAAGAGTTAGGGCCATTTGTTAATTTTTTTTAACAACTTCCATACAGGTCAGCTGTTTTCAGTTGACCTTTGCACTCTGCAAACAAGCGGCTTCAGGCAGGCGTTTTCACTTGACCCTTTATTCACCTGCTTACGTTCTTTCCATCCATCATCCTTCTAGGCCCAACCCCTATAGTGCATGATATAATTTTTTTGAGAGAGAGATGGAAAACCATTGGAATATTTTGAACAGAACATTTTATAATCTGATTTACATTTTCAAATAATAACGTTAGTTCTTGAATGGAAATATTGTGTCCTGGGGCAGGAGTGGGAGCAGAGACCAGCCAGGAATCTGTTGCAATAGTGATGCTCTGATGTTGCCTTTGAATAGGTGGTGATCCTTTACTCACTGATCACAGGCACAGAGGTCAGGACTTATTGATTAATTGGGTGTGGGATCTGAGAGGAAAGAAAAAAGAAAGAGGAATGTCTTCTAGGATCTTCTCTGGAGTGATTAAATAAATGAAATGCTACATTCTTAGAAGTATAAAACTAGGTGAAAGATGGGAGCAAGTTTTGTGTTTGTTTATTTGTTTGGAGGGAGAGATAACTAAATTTAACCAGGCTTCAACATTCAAGTAGAGATAAGAACTAAGCAGTTACATTTTAACGTCTGGAGTTAACCCCAAGATCAATGCTGTGGTGTAAGTTTGAGAATCATTAGCAAATAGTGATCAAACGTGATAGGATGGTGTGAGATCATCTGGGGAATCAACGTTGAGGAAGGTAAAGGTAACAATGCGTATGCCAGGGACACCCCAATATTTAGAGGTAAGAGGGGGAGAGGATTTAGCAACAAAGACAGAGAACTATTGGCCAATTATGTGAAGGATTACAAGGGAGGGTCTTGGGAGTCATGTAAAGAAAGGACTTTAAGATAAAGAGACAGACCAACTCTATCAGAGATGCTGAGAAATGAAGGTATAAAAGAACTGACAATGACAATTGAAGCTGGCAACACAGAAATTGATAATGCCCTAGAGAGAGTGGTGTTTATACCTTGAAGGGGATGAAGCTGTGATTAAATAGATTCACATTGAATAGAAGTTGAAGAAGTGACAAAACATATATATTAGTTATAATGTGACTTTTATATAGAAAAAATGACTTAGAGATGAAGAAAAGAAAATAAGTAAAATAAAAAAGTAACCTAGAGTCTTAGTAAGCATGTTATACACGAAATAGACATGCACAGATACATACCTAAACTGTGTCTTTAATACTTGCACAATAGTTAAGACATGTGAAAGGGAAAATGTTTTGGGATGATGTCACGTGTCATACTGATGTGACAAGAGGGTATTTTTATCCATGCATTGAGGTAAAAATGTTGTGACTTGGACATATTCAATGTGAGTGGAGGATAATCACACTCAGTCTTCTGCATTTCAGGCTGGAGAGAGATTCCACATAGAAAACAAAATAGCGTAAACTCTCAGATCAATACAGTGAATCCTCACTTAACATCTTCAATAGGTTCTTGGACACTGGGACTTTAAGCAAAACAACATATAACACAACCAATTTTACCACAGGCTAATTGATATAAACAAGAATTAAGTTCCACTGCATACTTCTGGTCACTAAAAACCTCATCAAACTTCTAAATCAAGACTCAAATCATTCTTATATTAAACATCAAAATAACTGTCAGTTCTGCATGTATTTAAGAATGATTAATGAAAACAATTAAGATAATCATTTACCCAATTTTTGGTGAATCTGTGAGTAACAGCAGCTATAGTGGTGGTGAGTTAAATCAAAGAATAAATGTTTATAAACCAAAAATTGTAAGGATTTTCCTTCTACTGTGTAGCTCAAAGGCAAACAAAGGCTAATATGGCAGGCTCACCTAGGGCTTTCCTTCCGCACCGTTAGTTGTCGTTCATTTATATGGCAATCATATACTCAACAAATTTTTGTTTTCCATACATTGGTGGAATAACTCATTCATTCACTTTCCAACTTGCTGATTTCAGTTGAGGGTCATGGGTGGCCAGAGCCATCCCAGCATCTCAGGATGCAAGTTAGCACTCGCCTTGGCCAGGCCACCCTTTTCCCCGCCCCCCGGCAGGGCGTGTTCACACCACCATGGTCTCCACTGAGACCATGTGGACACGCTGCTGAACCTCACGTGCAAGTCTCTGGGATGTGGGGGGAAACCAGAGGACCCGGAAAAACCCACACAGACTTGGGGAGAATGTGCAAACTACACACAGACAGCAGCCCTGGCTGGAATTGATATTTTCAACAAAACCACATTGGATGAAATGACCTTATTTGAGGATATGCTGTACTTTCTATATTGATTATCGAGCAGATATATTATGCTACCCATAAAGGAATATTTTTTTTAATTTTTGAAATAAATTGTGTTGAATAAAATATTAATATGAAAATCCTATCCTCAATAGCAAATCTTCCTTACTTAGGATGAAGTTGAACTAAAAGCAGTGGTGATCCCTTATCTAATTTGGTAATCTCAATTATAAATACTTCATTGTAGATGGACACTCTTCCTGAAGTAGCAACCAGTGCAGAATGAATCTGGAATGACTACGTTCTTTGCTCTTTGGTCTGTAATTGGGGACACACATGGAGAAAGACTTGGAAAAAAAAAAAGGCTGAATTCTAGCCCTAGGTGGGAACTATAGCAACTGAAAACTGACTTTCTGAATCCTGATTTTCCAGGTAATGCCTGCATGCCTGGTGCCCTCTCACAACTCCAGGGCCTGAAGGACCAGCCAAACTGTGGGGACTGGGGCACCATCCTGAGCTCATCCATCCTCCACCATCACCTTTGCATGGGTCCGGCTCAGAGTGGGAAAATGCCCCATCCTAGATCAAGGGCTGAGGTGGGGGAAGACAAGCATGTTGTTCTATCTTTTGCCACTGCATCCCCAGGAAAGGTGTTTCCCCTGAGAATGAAAGTATTCTGTAACTTTAATGTGGTTTAAATATGTAATAGTTTGGCTAAAAGCAGGGAACAGAGCAGTTTGCTGCTGGATCATTCGGGTCTTCCCAAGCCTGCCCCAGGAGCTCAAGTGTGGAAAGGATCCAGGGTGCCTGGGCTAGTTTTCCACACATCCCAGGGAAAGGCAGCGAGTACACGCCATGACCATGTGATTCTTGAGACATGGAATTTAGCACAGAACTTGGTATTCAGAGAGAGCCATGTGGTAAATGTTGACACATGAAACAATTTGTTGAGTTTCTCATATGACAACTCTGCAGTCTCTAGGAAGATACCTTAGCTTAACTGCATCTTGATCACTTTGAGCCAGGATCCAAGCCTTATAATGGCCATGAACAAGCAGAAATTTAGGATGCAGTGATAGAATAAAAACACACTGTAGCAGATTTGCCATATAATTGTGCAGCTTAAGAATTGATCTTGGGGGAAGG
>VBSM01002217.1:1521714-1547236 GCA_008086735.1 Cheirogaleus medius
AAATTGAGAAATGAAAGACTGAAAAAAAAAAAGAAAAAGAGAATATAGATTCTATTGTAATGTATCTGGACCATTCATGAATACTGATCAACATTAGATCTCAAAGTAATTATTTACTATTTTCAGAAACCATGTAAAATATAGGAGTATACTTTGTGATCTCAATGCAGTTATAGTAAAATTAACAAAAAATTTCTGTTAAGAAGAACAAACTAAAAGTAACTCATGAATGGGTATAGGAGATTGACCACAAACAGTGGTGGTGGTTTCATAACTAGAAATTTGGCAACAGTGATTGAATTATAGCTCAAAAAGGGTGGGTTTTATTCTATGTAAATTGTATTCAATAACACTGACTAAAGAAACCCTTATGTTCATAACCCCAGAAAGGAGGCCTTAAGTAAGGAATTGAGTAAAAGGAGAAATAGGAATTTATAAAAATTGCACAATAAATAAAGTAATACATGTCCAGGCTTGTGGGATATTAAAATACTAATTAAAAATTTATTTACCTATTGGCACATGATAAAATTGTTTATGCAGAAGGTTCCAGGGGAAGAGTTGCCATAAACTAGAAGGCAGAGCATTTGATGGGTACACGTTTGTTGAATTCCAGATGAGCATATACTATTACTAACTTATAGAAAATACAATAGGAAAGTTTTTAACCACTTCGGTATGGCGCTCACCGGCCGCGCAGCCTCGCCCACAGCCGGCACTCACAGTCCGCACGGCAGTGTGTGCTGTGCATTCACGACGCATCCGTTTTGCTCTTGTGTGATGAGGAAAGCTTTAAAGCACTGAAAGCTTGTTTTACTTTACAGGCAGCTTTAGGAAAATAACTATAATAACTCCTACTAAGGACTTGTTAAAAGGTCACAGATTCGTAGTAACTTATTAGCTGAACGTACACACTGCAACTGCAGAGATAAAAGTGAAAGCTTTTGGCTGTCGGCTAAAGTCGACGCTCAGCTGTGCGCGTTCATCTGTGGCTGACGACTATAATCAACGCTGGTACCGAAGTGGTTAAAAGGGCAAGAATAGCCCCTGTGAATTTTAAAAACTGCCTACGATGCTGGAATCTATCTTTTTAGGTATCAAAAATTATTATAACTAAATCAGCATGTACTGGGTCCACATAAACTAGTAAATCAGTGGAATCTACTACAGACTCTGGAGTGAACCCTCCCTAGGAGACAGCTGCATGTGAGCGAGACAGCATTACAAATCAGGGGGAATTGGGGTTTGATTTAACAATGGCTGGCAATCGAGTATCCATATAACCAAAAAAAATCAATCTCTATCTTTAACTTTTCTCCTATTAAATAATTTTATATAAGTTAACAATTTTAACCTGAAAAATGAAGCTAGTAAAAAAGGTTTTAAAGAATTTTAAAGAATATATTAATAAATGTAATTATATAAAAATGTAAAGCATTTATATGAAAAAAGACAGAGATAATTTTAAAAGCAAGGATGCAGCCTGCAAGAAGATATTTCAAGTCCCATAGCCATCAAATAACTAGTTCCCAAAATATGTAAATTAGCCGTAGCTTTAGACAAAGGTATACAATCTAACAAGTGGCAAAGTAGGTGAAAAAGTAATTCGCAGAAGAGGAAACCCAAATCCCCAATATATGAAAACACGTCAGTCATAATAATCAGGTTAATGCAAATGCGTTTCCCACATACTGGACTGTCAAACACTTCGGAAGCCTGACTGTGGCATGTGCCGCTGCTCCGAGGGAGAAAAGTGAGCTGGTGGTGATGTAAATGGATATGATCAATATAAAGAGCAATTTGACAGTAGCTGCCTAAGTTGGAAATGAGCATATTGGATGAGTAAGTAATTCATATCGTAGGTATTTAAGGGGAACTGGCCACACATGCACTGTGTGGCACGTGACAGGGTCTTATATTTGTTTTTCCTCAAGAAGACACCCTAGGGCTTATTTTCAGGGGATGTGTTATTTTTTTTAAGTATGGTACAACAATCTACATTTATTCAAATATATTTAAGTCGTCTTCTTCTGGAACATCATCATAGTAAAATGGCAGCCACAGCTTTCCTTCCTCCCCCTGGGGACACACAATACCTAAAGCGGAGCGTCCTGCTCCTCACTTCACTGAGGAGAATTTCCCCTCAAAGCCTCAGCTTGCAGCACGCACAGGATGGCCGGGACCTGACAGGGGGAGCCGACCTTGTTGGTGGGGCTGCCCGCACCTTTCCGGTCACCTCTGGGATAGTAGCTGTCAAGACGGGGCGGATGAGAAGGGCTGCTCCTCTTCTTTACCGCTCCGGGATGAAATGCACGGGTTGTGCAGATACACTGGCTGTGTAGCCACACCCATCACTAGGTCTTATTTTCAGGGTAGGGCTTATATTGCTCAAATGCTTAGAAATCCCGCTAGGGCTTATTTTATGGGTAGGTCTTATTTTGGGGGAAACATGGTACTTGGAGAGACAGGCAGGCAGGCAAACTTTTATTACAGCATGGTTTGGAATAAGGAAAAATAGAAACAGCCTCACTTTCCATCAAAAGGAATAACCAAAAACAAGATAGCCTCAGGTAGTGGAACATCCCAGAGCATGTGAAAAGAATGATATAACTCTATGTAGATTGATAAGGATAAATCTCGAAAGCTTATAAAAGACAATTTGCAGTATATTACCATAAACTCTGTATAGATCCAATCAAAGGCAGTAAAAATATAAAAATAAAGGTTAGACTAAAGTTTCAAAATATTAGTTAACTTTAGACAGGGAGGAGCAAGTGGTGGATCTTGGAAAGGTACCCTGTCATCTTTAATGGTAAACATTTATTTTATTTTTTAAAATAGAGATCTGAAGCAACTATTTGCAAAATATCAACAATATGAAATCTCAGTAGTGGCAACATAGTTGGTGGTTTTTCACCTGGACTTCCTATATGAATGAAATTTTTCATCACTCAAAACGAAGAAAAATGAGCAAAAGCACACAGACTGTTGGGTTAGGAAAACACCCAAGGGCCAGGGTAAAGATAAAGTATATTTTTTCTGTTAAGGAGGATGCAGAGCAAAGGATTGGATTTATTTTATCCATTCCTTGGATTTAAAGATAGGGAATTATAGGGCGCTGTTTGAATTCTAACGAAAATTAGCCAGGAGAGGGCAAGAGTGGTGGGAGTGCCAGGTCGTGGGAGTGGACCATCCCTTGGGACAAGGACCTGGGAAAGTGGGTTATGGGAAGGACACTACCCACAGAGGGGCACGCTGGTTCCCGGCAGGAAGGCCTTCTCTTCCAGCATATAAACAGGTTCTAAAGGAGGAAAGGGTAGAGCCATGTAAGTTACATACACGTGGTGGCTGGGAGGTAAGGGAGATCCTGACATACTATCAGTTCTGGTTCTGTAAAGCACAGGCAGAGCTATTTTCTGAAGGAAGGGGTAGAGGGCAGTTGTGACCGTAGTCCTGGAAGGTAGTGGAAGAACACACTTCCTAGGAAAACTTAGTCATCTTGCCAGGCAATGCAAGATGCAGACCCAAAGCTGTAATCATGCATTTGTAATTCTACTATCATTCAATTATTCATTAATTTGTTTTCCTAGCAGCGATAGGAATGCAGGCAGGAAGGGGCCAGGCAATGAAATGTATATCGATTCTTATAAGGCTTTTGTTCTTCATAGCGAAGTATGTGTGTGAATGCTTTGTGGCTATGAACACTTTATTATATTGGTTCTTTTAACTGGGCTCTTTATTTAAGGTAATATATGCAATTCTTTTATAATTAAATTCAAATCTTGAATTTTCTAATTTTCTGAAGATACTCCCCTGCTTGAATTCATTGTTTGTTCAGACACATAATTCATTAAGCACAATATGCCTATTTATCCTTTTGTAACTGTGTGTATCTTAATCTTGTGGACTTAAATATTAGACTAATTGATTTGTTTTTGCATTGTCACTACATTAGCAAATGATTATCCACAATTACAGTGGATTAAGCAAGTGAAGGGTTCATCTAAATAACATGCTTTCTTGCCTTGCATGCTCCATTTCTGAGTGGACAGGAAGATTTCTCTCTTCTTGCAGAAGGGATATAGTCACAGCAGTGTTTTGTGGCAGCTGAACAAATAAAACTATTCTTGTCTAAGAAAACCTATTTATCTATTAGTTCTTGATTAATTATAAGTGTCTTTTGGAAATTAATAAAAATGAGGCATTGTTGGAATTAAGTTCCAACCAATGACACACATTTTTTAAAATTTTTTTTCAGTGTTTGGACCATAAATAAATGTATTAAGATTATAAGTAAAAAGTCATTTTCTGATAATTATCCTAGCACCACTGCTCAGAACTGGCATGTCCGGATCTCACTTTCTGTGGCTGTTGAGCATACACAAGTCAGTTTCTCCCTTCTAAGTTTCAATGTCCTCACTTGTGGAGAGAGCTGAGACCACCAACTTGACAGCTTAGGGGTTAGGAGAAAGGAATTTTTGTATGTGAACATTTTATAAGAAATTGTTATACAAGAAAAAGCATTTTGGTTATAGTTACTTAATACATAAATAGTATACTCTACTACTAGGGAATGAAGGTAAATCCTCTCGTACAGTTTAAAGGATTTTGTAAAATACACACAGTCATAGGAAAAGCATAAGAAATGAAGCAAAATATTAAATGTGGTAAGCTTAGGTGGCAAAATTATTGGTGAATTTTATTCTCATCATTTTTTCCCTAAATTTTCTATAGTTAACATGTGCCACTTTTATGTAAAGGAAAAGCATATTCACCAAAAAAAAAAAAAAAACTTAAAAAGTTGATTGCAGCATTCAAGATCTGAATTAGCTTTATCTTAAGGAAACTCACAAGATCGGATCATCACTGCATGCATAATCTGAGATGTATTTGGACAATTCAATTAATTTTAATACAAGAAGTGTGCGATCATGTTCTCGAAGCACAGAACTAGAGCACAGGATGTAAAGAAATGAATAAGCCTTACTTTCAGCCTTCCCAAAGCACATGTTCTCGGTGCACATTCTGTGTTAAGTGTTTCCATTTACTAAGCATCATATTCATGGCAAAAACAAATCATCAGTATCCTAACAGCTACAAACATGTAAATGTCTGCAATGTAACAGATGTCTACCAGTAGCTACCACATGGAGCTTGCAAACTAAGTGATTTTTTTCCTTTTAAAGAGGAATTTCAAAGTTATGAACCCAGATTTATTGGTAATGACCCTTAATCCATTTTAAAGGAAAATGTATTAATACAAACAGCTAAACTGTTGAAGGTTTTCACAATCCATCAGGGAATTCAGATATTTCTTGAAAATTATCCACAGATGTTGGAAAGATGAAAACACATTTTCCGACACTATGGAATAGACCTTTAAAAAACTTGTTTTGGAAATAAGTTCATCTTTCAAGGAAATGTTGCAGGTACAAGTATAGAGAGTTCACTCATATGCTTCTCCTCTGTCCTGTAATGCTATCAAACCTACATAACTATAGTACAATTATGAGAGCCAGGAAATTAAATATGAATGCCTTTTTTGCTATTGAATTAGCTTTTTAAAGAGATTCCCAATTTTTTCTGCCCATAGGGGACTGCCTGTGATGATTCATTGTTTAGGAGGAGAAAAACTCAAAGAAAAAGTAATTAATGAATTTCAGATTACAGTCAATGCCTAGAGCTTCCCTTAGCACCTAGACAATGACCTTCATCTTTGTGAAACAACTAATCTTGCCCTATTCATTGATTCCTCTGACTGCCTTTTCCCTTTTAATGTAATTCCATTCTCCAAAGTGAGAAATATGGTTTCTTTTATTTATCTTTGATATATATACACATTTGCTCAAGGCCAGACACAGAGAATTCAGGTTCAGAATTGTTGATTAAAAAACACTTTAAAAAGCAAACCTATCTTCTACAGTTCCACATTTTTGAGGAGGAGGCAGAGCAAGATAGCCAAATTAGAAGACTTGAGTGATCAGAGCACCAAATTGAACAACTGTCCATTCACTTTCCTAAGAACCAAAAATGGGGTGAATGATCATGCACCTGTTTCAACATCATATTAAGAAAAGAGACACTGAAAGGGTAGGAAAGACAGCCTCGCATTGCCTATGCCGCCCACCTCCGTCCCCGGCAGCTCCCGCCAGTGCCAGGTATAGGGAGGATCTGTGTGCTTGCGGAGGGGAAAGTGAAGTGATTATGTGACTTTGCATTGGAACTCAGGGCTTCCCTGTCACACTGGATCACAACACAGGCCAGAATTCTACTAGTGCCATGGAGGGAGCATCATATCAACCCTGTCCAGAGGGGAATCCTCTGCCCCAGCACTAGCATCCTGAGTTCTAGCTCACTCCATCACTGCCTTCAAAAACCAGCCTGGGGCCCAGAATAAATTTGAAAAAAAGGCCACAAAGATTGCAGTCCTTGGGCAAGTCCTGGTGCTATGCTGGGCTCAGACCCAGTGGACCTGAGGTGCAGGAGACCCAGTGAGAAACCAGCTCTGGCGGCAAAAAGAGTGTCTGTGCTGCCCCTCCTCCAGCTCCAGGCAGGGCAGCTCAGGGAGAGACTCTTTCCACTTGGGGAAAGGAAAGGGAAAAGTACAGAGAACTTTTTCTGAAACTTTGGGTACCAGCTTAGTGACAGTAAAATAAAGCACCAGGCAGATACCTGAAGCCCCCAGTCTCAGGTCTTATCTCCTGGACAGCAATTCTAGACCAACGCTGGGCCACAGATGAAACTCCTGGCCCTAAAGGAAGGATCAAGTCGTCAGTATTCACTATCTGCTGACTGAAGATCCCCTGAGCCTTGAATAAACATCAGCAGTAGCCAGGCAGTAGTCACCACAGGCTTTGGATGAGACCCAGTACTGTGCCAGCTTTAGATGTGACCCCAAACAGCTCCAGCTGTGGTGGTAGCCACTCAGGAGTAGGCGCCACCACATCACCCCTCCCCCAACTCCAGGCACCCCAGCACAGCTTCTGCTTGGGGGAAAGTAAGGGAAGAGAATGAGAGCCTTTGCCTGGTATAGAAAGATATTTATTATGAAGAATTGGCTCATGCAATTATAGAGTCACAATCTGCCATTTGCAAGCCTGAGGCCCAGGAAATCCACTGGTTTAATTCCAATCCTGAAGGACTGATACCAGGGGAGTCAGTGCTGTAAATACCAGTCCAAGTCCAAAGGCCCAAGAACCGGAGGGCTAATGGTGTCCTAGTCTGAGTTCAAAGGCCTGAACCAGGAATGCCGATGTTCGAGGACAAGAGAAGATGGGAGATGGATGTTCCAGCTCAAGCAGAGAGAGTGAATTCACGCTTCTTTTGCCTTTGTGTTTTCTTCAAGTCCTCAACAGACTGGATTATGCCTATCCACATTGGTGAGAGGGATTTTATGTACTCAGACTATAAATTCAAATGCTGATCTCTTCTGGAAACTCCCTCACAGGCACACTCAGAAATAATGTTTTATCAGCTGTCTGGATGTCCCTTAGCCAAGTCAAGTTGACATATAAAATTAACTAATCATCATATTACTATGATGCATGCATGATGATGTATTTTTTTATTTATTATACTTGAGGTTTGTTGACCTCTTTGTAACTATAATTTGAGGTTTTACAACATGTTTTGGAATTATTCTGACACTATTATTTCAGTTTTTTGGTTTATTTTCTTTCTTTTTTCTTACTGGGACTTCGGTTATGATTCCATACATGTTAGATTTATCATTTGAGATTCTTGCGCAGGTTCCTGAATCTCTGTTCTTGTCATTCTTCTTTTTCTCTGTCTTTCATGTTTGTTAATATTCATGAACATTTTTTTAGGTTTACTAACCCTTTCTTCCATTTCCACTTACTTTTCCCATGTTGTCTATCTAGTAAAGTTCTAGAGTTCCATTAACTTTTATAGTTTGTCATTCTCTGCTGATTTCCCTATTTGTTCATTCATTATGGCTGTACTTTTTCTAACCTTAAACACACTTTTAGTAGCTTTTTAGAAGTTCTATTTTTACTTATTTCAATGTCTAAATAATCTACTATTTGGTTTCTATTGTTGGTTTTTCTTTTCTTTTTTCTTTTTTTTTGAGACAGAGTCTTGTTCTGTTGCATGGGCTAGAGTGCCATGGCATTAGCCTAGCTCACAGCAACCTCAGACTCCTGGGCTCAAGCCATCCTCCTACCTCAGCCTCCCGAGTAGCTGGGACTACAGGCATGCACCACCATGCCCGGCTAATTTTTTCTCTATATATATATTTAGTTGTCCAGCTAATTTCTTTCCATTTTTATAGTAGAGACGGGGTGTCACTCTTGTTCAGGCTGTTCTCGAACTCCTGAGCTGAAACAATTCGGCTGCCTCAGCCTCCCAGGGTGCTAGGATTACAGGCGTGAGCCACTGTGCCCAGCCATAGTGATTGGTTTTTCTTTTGGCAATTGGTCATATTTTCTAGAGTCTTCACTTCTGTAATGATTTTTACTATACACAGAACATTTGTGGATTCCAATATTTTCTTCTGAAGAGTGTTTTAATTTTCGTTCTAGCAGGTAATTAGTTGGTTATGCTTTAACTCCGAACGCCGTCTCTTCTGTGATGGGCAATAGCCAAATCACTTCCATTTCTCATCCTTCTACTGCTGATTCTGTTCCTATATGTGCACTGTATAGGGGTCACCACATATATTGGTGGGGTTTCTATTCAGATTGTGGACTTCCCTGTGTGGCATCATCATTTCAGGAATTTCTGCCATTATTTTCTACCATTCTGTCAGCCTTGATCTTCATTCTCTGACTCCTCAAGCCGGCAAGACAGATACTTTTTATATCTAACTCGTTGATCCAACTATGAAAGCTAGAATGTACCATCTGGGGTGTGTGTGTGTGTGTGTGTGTATTATATATATAACATATATAAAATATGTATATACAATTAATATAATATATTATAATATAAAATGTAATATGTATATACAAGTATCAATGCTACTCCTTTAAGTGTCTGCTCCCCTTCAGTTTCTACATGTGTCGGTAGCTTTCCAGTGCCTTTATACAATTATATTTTAAGACTGTTAACTATTCCATAGAAAGTTAATCCAAGTTAACCATACTGCCATTAACAAAAGACAAACCCCACACTACCAAAATTGAAAAGTTCAGATTCAATTTTCAACTAATCTATTTTGTATTCTTTTCTTCCACTCTTGCTTATGTGAACAACCTCTGTAGAATGTTAGGTCCCATAGGTAGTTATGGAGTTTATAGTTCAATCACATCTTTGGCCAAATTTTATATTTCTATGAGATTATTGTTTATTGACCTATTTTTTTCCTGAGTTTAGATACCCAACAGAACAATGTGTTCTCTGTAATTTACGAGCCAGATTCATAAATAAAATAATCACTCAGAACTTCAAGCAGTATAAATAGGAATGATAATGCTTCTTTTACCCCACGTGAATCTAACTTCTATTCTCTACAAACTGCTTTATACTTTCTAACAGTCACTTCCAGTGCACAGACCATTCCATACTAACCCTCCTACCCATAGGTAACCCTCCTAATAGGTAATGGAACAACCCAAAATAAAATAATAAATACATAGAATGTTACATTATTCATTTTTCTTTAGTTACTAATGACATTAAGTCCATGATGTTATATGAAAGGTAAATGAATTTTTGACATTTTCCATGAGACACAATTTACTACCAGTAGAATGAGTATAAAAAATCCATAGTTATGGTTCTACTAACACAATTCATAGCTGCACTATACTTTTATAGATGTAGCAAATTTACCCAAATATAATCCAGGAATTTAAAGAGCTATCACACCTAAAAACATAGCACAGTAACATTCTCAATGCGTATACATTTGAAGTTATTTGGTAGTTCTGTGAATCTACCTCAACACTGCATGGACTTAAACCTCAGCGTTCCACAGAGTATGAGGCACTATACTGGTCATATTCCTATGTCTTTGGTTCTTATTACATGATAAAGAATTTCAGGAATTGGCCGGGCGCGGTGGCTCACGCCTGTAATCCTAGCACTCTGGGAGGCCGAGGCGGGTGGATAGCTCAAGGTCAGGAGTTCGAAACCAGCCTGACCAAGAGCGAGACCCCGTCTCTAAAAAAAAAAAAAAAAAAAAAAAAAAAAAGAATTTCAGGAATAGAAGTCCCATCTGAACACTGACAACATCTGAAAAGGGGTTTAACTTAAGAGTTGTTTTTGTTCTCTAATGTAGACTCAGCTGTAATCCAAACAAAGTTTTCAGATGTTTTATCTTCTCTGCTTTATGATTTAGGAACTAGTTAATGAATGTGAAAAGAATATAAAAGAGTTCCTCAATCATATCAACAGTATCCAGTTCCAGAGAGGACGAGTGCCCCTACTTCATCACATAAGCCGTCCTCGCAGCCACCTGAACCAGATTTCACTGTGTGCAGTTAATTCAAAGTCTAAGTTTACAGTTAGTTCCTCCTTTATTTTGTAAAATTGCAAAATGAAAGTTAGTGAAAGTTAGTAAACCAGATGTTCATTTATGTTTATGAATTTTATTTCAAACATTAGGAGAATGGTTAATCTGTTCTGTTTATGAAACAAGGCTTACAGTATTTAATCCACGCTGAAGCTGAAGCTGGATACCCAACTGCTCCTACGCTCAGAAATATAAAGAAACAGTTGGTTATCTTAATGGCCTTATTTTCTCCAGTCTAGCATAACCAATAGCCTTGGTGATTGTTTCTATTCTGGGAAAAATAGTTAATAATACACAGACACAGTAGGGAACAAGGATTAGTCAAGCAAACCCATCTTCTCAGAGGCACTTAAGGGAATGAGTTTTCAAATATCTCTCTGGATATTCCAAAGGTGAAAGTTTTATGTGTGCTATCTCTTTCATTATTTTTCTCTTATTAAAATGTTTTTGTTCAACTCCTATACTGGCTTTGACCATAGCACAATTGATTACATATTACAATATATACATATATATATATATACACACATATATATATACACTATCAGCATGACACTTTGAAATATAGAGATGAATGCTTTAAGAACACTTAAATGAGGAATTAGTAAAATGAACTGAAATTGTACATGACAATGTATTCATTTTGTGAAGCAATTCTAAATTCTTTTTTATATGGAACTGATCATGGATGTCTGAGGTTTCTAAAACAAATAAACTAACAAAATATGTTTCTTTTCCACTCTAATTATCTTTGAATTTTCTGCATTTTTATGAATGTATAGTTTGACATATCTCAATGTGAGCAGGAATCTTCACATCTAGAAAAGAGCATCTAGTCTTTCTTTGCCTTCTACCTTTTTACATATAACTAGTGTATCTTTTATGTAATATGTTCTCTTTCTTTTCCTAAGAATTAATATTCAATTATTTAAGTTTTTTGTTGAGGTCCTATTAAAACCAATCCTTCCTCTGTTCCTTCCTTCCTCCCTTTCTTCCTTTCTTCCTTTCCTCTTTTTTCCATGCTTCAGGCTTTATTTCCTTTTATAAAAGATATAAATGTAAAGAAGGACTAGAAGCCACCCTGAACAACCTTCACTGGTAATCAAAATCCTGAAACCTATCTGTCTCTTTTAGACTTTTATAATGTTATCTTATAAGGAATATAATTTTATATTGTATGTGTGCATGCGTGTGTAGCTCTTTGTGTATAATACAGTGTTGAGTGTTTTAAAAATTTATATAAATGGTATGACACAGTACATTGAATTAGTAGCAATGCAATGTAATTTGACCAAGAAAACCCACATTTTCTTTGAGATATATCCAACACAAGTCCTGTAGCATTCAGTTTCTTCAAGTGCTCTGTAGCAGAAGTCTTCAAACTGTGGTTCATAAATATTCTTGAAGGAATATGTTTCTAGATCATCAATATCATTGTTATGTTGTTTTTCCTAAAAGTAACCTTTCTGGGAATAAATTATTGGTTAAAAATCAGAGTGTGTCTTTGTCAATCACCTTATTCCTATTTTATAAGAGTTAAAAATGACTGTGCAGAAAAAAAAAACAGTACTCTTTTGAGTAATTTGTTTTCATTTCTTTCTTTTCAATAACATCAAAGAAGAAAAAATCAAGCTGTTAGCAATTAGATCACTAAAAGTAATGATTAATGATAAACCACTGTGTCATTTGGGGCATATGACTAAGAAGGAGTTCAGATAATTGAATGACACTGCTATGACAAAACTCCTGACATGCTTGACTCTGTTTGTGTGAACATATACAGTGGCCGTAGCAGGAGAAACGGTGCTGAACTTTGATTCAAGCAGGTAAGTAGTATTTATTCAGAGGTATGGGAACATAATTTAAAATAAATATTGATGTTGCTCATTAACATATGCAGATGCAGTTATTGTTTAATTTTTATATTTAAGATTTATTAAATTTATAATATATTTCTCTAGTTTGCTCAAATTTTAGTACTAGTCATTGTAATACATCAATTCAGACTTTTATATCATGTCATTAAATATGAAATGTCCTATTTAGAATCAAAAGTGTATTTTATTATATCTCAAACAGGAAGCAGTACAATTAATCAAACTATGTGCCTGAACTATTGATACAGTTTTGCCATCTTAATGGAAGCTTGTTTATGCCAGCAGCAAAGAAGCCTGGAGAGCAAGTGGCCATGAAATCGAGAAAGCCGTTTCCCACAGCTTGTTGAGAATTGAACATTTTTCCTTACAAGAAGTGGTTTGAAGCCTGGAAGAAGTGGTAGTCAGTTGGTGCAAGGTCTGGTGAATACAGTGGATGACAGAGAGTTTCCAAGTCCAGCCTCTGTAGTTTGAGCAGCGTTGTTTGTGGGACATGTGGTCGAGCGTTGTCTTGTAAGAGAACTAGCCAGTCTCTATTGACCCATCTCAGCTGCTTAATCACAAGCATCCTCATCATTTCATCCAGTTGGTTGCAGTAGACATCTGCTGTAATCAATTGACCAGGTTTCATGACACTGTAGTGGATAATACCAGCGCTGGACCACCAAACAGACACCATTAGCTTTTTTTGATGAATATTCAGTTTTGAACTGTGTTTCAGCACTTCTTCTTTATCCAACCATTGTGCCAAACTCTTGTGATTGTCAAAAAGAATCCATTTTTCATCACACATAACAATATGGTGTAAAAATGGTTTATGGCCTTTATGTCGTGACAGCAAAGAAAGGCAAGCTTCGAGACAATTTCTCTTCTGATACTTATTTAATTCATGCAGAACCCACCTAGCCAGCTTCTTTACCTTGCCCATTTGTTTCAAATGGTCCAATATTGTTGGAATAGTAACTCCAACCTCGCTGCCAATTCACACATAGGTTGAGATGGATTCGCTTCCACTACAGCTTTCAGCTCATTATTACTCACCTTGGTCTCATGTCACCCACGTGGCTCATTTTCAAGATTAAAATCACCAGAACAGAACTTCTCAAACCATCGACGTTCTGTGTGTTCATTAGCCACATCCTTCCCAAACAAAACACTTGGTTGATATTTCAAGCTGTCTGCACTGCATTGGTTCCACAATGGAACTCATATTGGAAAATAACATGAATTTTTGACTTATGTATGGTTTCACAAAAATTGCTCTGAAAACATGTAAAAGATAATCACAAGCCAAAATGTGTGTTTGCAAGAGTGAGGATGTACCTTCACAATAAAAATAAAACAAGAAGTGTCAAAACGAAATGTCAGAGATATTAACTGTCAAATTTTGTACTTAAGGAAATCGGGCATTTCATACTTAATAAGCTAATAACTTAGAAATACACAATCAGGAATAATTTTTAAAAATCATCTTTCATACTTGGTGGTAGAGACATAATGAAGTGATTAGTAAAATAATTTTAAGCATAAAATAGATTGCATTAGGATAAAATTTTGTGGGGAAAATGGTATGGAATCACATTAAAGGAAAAAAGATGACGTAAAATTTCTGACTTTTAAAAGAAATGCTTGCACATTACAGAGGGTCGGAAATCACTTTGGTGTTTAGACTCTTGAAAAGATTTCAAAGAGCAATGTAGCAGTTTGTTTTTTTAACTGTTAATCATAATGGAAATTTCATCCTTTTTGATGCTCTATGTTTTTGGTGAAATAATATTATTTATCAACTGAAAAACATCCAGGGTAGTACACACATTCTCAAAATCCTTCTAATGTAAAACAAAACTGTGAGGAAATCTGCTCTATAGTATTCCTTTGTATATGTTTAATATATCCTGCTGTGGTCTTTTTTAAAACAGTTCATCAAATGATGAACTTGCTTATTGCAAAATTCTCCTCTATCATATTTCAAATTCCCATATTAATATTGGTTTCTTTCAGGAATCAATAGTTTTAACTGGTCTACATGTTCATTTCTGCATCAAAGTCATGCTGTTTTATTTTTAGAGTCTTGACATCCGATAAATCAAGTTTTCATTCTTTACCTTTCTTCAAAACTTTTTGACCATACTTTATTCATTCACAAAAATATTCAAATTGGCTCATAAATATAAGTGAAAAAATAGTACTCAAAGTGTTGATTGAATTTTAAATACATTTTGTGAAAAATTTAACTCTAATATATACACAGTTTTTCCCTCAGTGGACACTCTTACCTCCAAATTTGGTTAATTTACTTTTATGTCCTTAAATAATGTATCATTTATTTCTTTATAGTGTTCTTTAACCTCATTTATTGGATTTATTCCTCAAAATTTTAACATTTTGTTGCTATGGTGAGTGAGCCTTTCAAAAGATTGATATTGCCTCATAGTTTTTGGTTACTGGAATATGAATTTTGTTGACTTCTATGCACCCAGTAATCTTACTTAACTGTCAGTAACAATGTCAGTAACTCAATGTCTTATTTTGAATCGTTTATATTCCTATAGATTATTTTGAGTTTTCTCTACACAAAATCATATTATTTGCAAAAACAATTTAATTGTTTTTCCATTTTTAGGCTTTTTTTGTCTTCTGATTTTATTGGGTAAAGTCTCTAATTCACTGTTTAACACTGGAGTTGGCAAACTACACAGGGGCCTATCTTGCAATGCGATTTAATGAAGCACAGCCACATGCGTTTGTTTGCATATTGTCTTTGGCTGGATTGCAGTAATTAGAAAGGAGCCCTTTCAAATACCTAAAACTTGAGAATTTTAAGAAGAAGCAGAAGCAGGGAAGCAATGTCAATCTTCTCTCCGCAATCATCACAGTTTTGAAGCAAAGTTTCCTGCCCGGCCCCTGCCACCATCCCATAAGGTTGATTTTCATCCGGATACAGAGAAGAATCCTGGCTTTGTCCACGTGCTGCGATTAGCACACAGACGCCTGCATGACTTGTCACGCTGCAAAGGTGCCTGGCGGATTCGGTAGAGCAGCGTGTCACCAGCTGAGCCTTAGCAGTCGGCAGCCTGTTCAAAGATCCCGCAGCCTCCTGCCACACTGCGACAGAGAAGTCATAAGAAGGACATGGGTTAAGAGTTGATAGGATTCATGAAGGAGCGTACATGACAGTGACAGAGAGAAACACGACCTCTGAGGGAAAACAATCGCCAGACATAGGATGAGCCTCCAGAGCCCAAGGCAAGAAAGCAGAGTGAGTGGCAACTGTGAAATCGTTAATGTAAACAAAGGAGAAAACACTGCATGGAAAAACAATGCAAAGGCTAACTGTATTATTTTCTCAGGTTAAAAGCACAGAAAGACAGGAACACATGAGGGGAAACCTAAAGACCAGAGGACTCAGCACCGTCTAAGGACGCTTGTAAGAAAGAGAAAGGAATGTGGGACAGTAACGATCAGCTGAAGATGATGTCACCGACTGAAGAAAGACCTGATTCTTAACTTGGGGACATAGTGATTGAAAAAAATAGCCACAATAGCACATGTTCATGGAATTTCTGATAGAAAGAAAACTTATAAAACTACCAGAGAGAGAAAATAATACATCTAAGGAAAGGAGAATCAGATTCACAACAGTTTTTCGTATAAAACAAGAAAAATTAATGCTATAATAACAGAGCAACATTTACAGAAAACAAAAATGGATTGCAAAGCTGGAATTATAACTCTAAGGCACTGTTATGTTTGAGAAACAAGGAAATGTATCTCCACACATATAAAAATTAACACTTATTATCAGTGTGATATCACTCACAGTAAATAAAGAAACAAAAACAAAAAAAATTGTAGATTTTAAGCAAAAGAGCATATTTAAAAATTAAAAAAGCTGAAAGCTTTTCTTTCGAAACAATGATGGTTAATATCACCACTTCAATAAAGTATTGTGTTAGAAGTTTGACTAATAAAATAAAGTAGGAAAGAAAATACAACAGAAAGAAAATAAAGAAAAACACACAACTGTCATTATCAAACATGTTAATTTTTTTCATTCATCCCAGATTAAATGAAATATCCATGAAATCCAAATAGATATTTTTGAAAAAATTGACTAGCTCCTTCTGAAGCTTGCAGAGAAAAAGAAAGGGACAAAAATAGACAAGATCCTCTTGAAAAGAAGAAAAAAAATAAAGGTAGGGACAATATATCAAATTAATTTAAAAGTCTACATTTAGGATTTATAGTTCTGACAAGATGTAGTTGGGCCTTCCTCCTGGGCTCCTCCCTCACAGCCAAAGAACTTGGTAACACAAAAAACATGCATCCGAAGCACCTGAAATGGCCCAGGGACCTTGGGACTTGCAGAATGTCTGTGCTCCCCGATCCCTTCCAGAGGGGCGGTGCTGAAGCCTCCGGTGTGGTACCTTCGACAGGGATGGATGAGAAGAGCTCCAAGAAAGCCTGTTCCCTGAGACAGCGGCACAGATGTGTTCTGACAGTGCCCACGCTAGCTCAGTGGGCTACCAATGGACAAATGTCCCCCGTCCCCAGGTTTCAGGTGGACGCAGCAGATGGCTCTCCCCTCACTCCCCAACCTTTCCCTCCACCCTCCACAACCTCTCTCCTGGGGAGGCGGACATCAGTGCTGAGATCCCCGCAGAGAGGTGCCCCTGCTTGCTAGGGAGCTGGTTTTGCCGCCCCTACGGACGGTGTACCTACTTCTCTCCTGGGACAGTGCTGGCGGCACTGAGCAGGAAGCTGATGTAACAATGCCTCCTGGAAGAAGCAGGTGCTCAGAGCATCCCAGAAAGACTGTGTCAGTGGAGCCCAGTGTCCAGCTGAGTCTCCACCTCCAATCAGCAGCAGTGAGATCTAACTTTAGTGGTATAAGGTGGTGTTCATCACCACTAGGCTTCACTCCTCACTCTTCCCCCCACGGCCATGTCATCCAGCCTCGCGGGTAACTGAGACTGAACAAGGTGGCTCAAGTTGGGGCTAGAAGTATTGCAGCCCCCCTGTTCCCCAACCGCTGGCGTCAGTGAGTCCCAGGGGAAACCTGAACCTGCACACCCAGCCAACAGCAAGAAGACTGAAGGAAGCAGAACAAAACAGTGGTAACTATTGCTTTTGTCCTTTCCTTCAAACATTAATGTCAGCAGGTCCAGAAGGAAGTTGAGTCCCCAGCTCAACCTTGTAGCAAACAGGCAGAATGAGTTGAATCCGGCGGGGTAGTCAGCGCTCAGCTTCCCACCTTCCCTGATGACAGCAGGGCCAGTAGACAACTGAGTCGCCACCTCCAATGTGCATGAATGAGGCCAGGTGGTGGGAGCAATCTACTTAGTACTTGGGACTCTCCCGTCTCTCCTTGAGGGTCGGTAGGGCCCAGGGGTAGTTGAGCTTCTGGTGCCAGAGTACGAGGGCAGATCAGTGTAAGTCCTGCCTTCCCTGGTGGCACTGGGATGCAGGAAGGAGCTGATCTTACACTCACTTGAAGACAGTTGTTCTAGGTCAATTCTGCACGTTGGAGCTGGTGCTGGTGGGGCCCGGAGAGAAGCGAATACTGTGTCCACACACCTGGCTCTCACGCTGCTGCTCAGCAGGGGATGGCACTCAGAGGCACTCCTGCTGAGAAAATAACATTAACGAGGATACAGAGTCTCACAGTATAGTATATCACCCAAAATATCTAAGATACAAATGAAAATCTCTTAACACATTAGGAACCAGAAAAATCATAAAATAACTGAGAAAGACAACCAAGAGATGCCAACACCAAGATAAATTAAATGTTGGAATTATCTGACAAGGACTTTCAAGCAGTCAGCATAGAAGTGTTTTGACAAGTAATTATGAATTCTCTTGAAACAGCTGAATAATTGTAAACTCTTAAGAAAAGAAGTTATGGCAAAGAACCAAATGGAAGTAATGGACTAAAAAATGTAATGACCAAAATAAAGCACTTGTTGGATGTTCTCAACAGTAGAAAAGAGACAGCAGAGGATATAACCAATGAACCTGGAGCAAATAAATAAAATTTATCCACTCTAAAAAATTAAAAAATGAAAAGACTCACATGGACATACAGGACAGCAGCAAAGCACTGGCATCCATGTTAACAAATATTCAGAACGAAAGGGAAGAAAAGTGTTTTTAAAAAAGTAGGCTGAAAACTCAAATTTGTCAAGTCATAAATCTATGGTCATAAACTCAAGAAGTGAGTGAATAGATAACTCCAAGATAGCAGAAAATACATATTCTTTGAACATCCATGGACATCTACCAAAATAGTCTATATCCTGCGGCATAAGCAAACCTCCACAAATTTAAATAGACCTAAATCATACAGGATATGTTCTTGGACCAAAATGGAATCAAACTATAAACTGCTACAGAAAGATGAGAAGAAAATCCTCAAAAACTTGGAAATTAAACATCACTCTTCTAATTAGTCCACGGATCAACAAATAAGTCACACAGGAAATTATTAAAAATATAAAAAATTGAATGACAATGAATTATAATAAAAAAGTTGGATGCAGCTAAATCAGTTCTGAGAAAGATTTCATAGCACTGAATGTTGACATTAGAAAAGTGGAAAGATCACAAATAAATTATCTAGATTACTACCTCAAGAAAATAGAAAAGGGGAACAATCTAATTGTAAAGTAAACAGATGAAGTGATAAAATAAAACAAGAATGATCATCAATTATTAACTATAATTGGAAAATAATAGAAAAAAATGAAACCAAAAGCTGTATCTTTGAATATATTTCTTTAAATTTCATAAACCTCTAGCAAGAGTGATAAAAATAAAAAGACAGTATAAAAAAATCACCAAGCTATAGAATGAAAGAATAGATTATGAACACATAGAAAGAAAAATCTAAAACTCAATACAATTTGCAATTCCTCCAAAGACTATGAAATACTTAAGTATAAATTTAAAAAAATGTAGACTCTGTATGCTGAAAATCACAAAAGGTGAATAAGAGAGACAAAAGGCCTAACTAAGTGGACATACTGTGTCTATGGGTTGGAAGATCACCTTAAGGCAGTTAGAAATCTGCTATGTAGGTGGATTGCAGCATCTATTAAAAATGTGTTTTGTAGACATAGAGGAATATTCTAAGACTCATATGGAAAACAAGGTACCTAGAATAGCTAAAACAATTTTTGAAAATAAAAATAAAGTAGAAGAAATCAAGGCTCATTCTATATCATATTAAATTGGCATGAGAATAGACTCAAAGATCCATAGAGCAGAACAAAGAACTCCAAGGTGACCCAAATAAATATGCCAATTGATTTTTGACAAATGTGCCAAAGCAGTTTGCTGTAGGAAGGACAGCTTTTTATACAAATGATGTTGGAGTAATTGGACAACCATGGGGGTTTGGAGTGAGAAACTTAATGTATAACTCACACCATATAAAAAATTAACTTACAATACATTATGGAGCTTGATGGTTAATTTTATGTGTCAACTTGGCTGGATCATAGTGCCCAAATATTTGGTCAAATATTATTCTGGATGTTTCTGTGAAGGTGTTTTTGCATAGGATTTACATTTAAACTGTAGGCTTTGAATAAAGCAGACCCCTCCTTAACGTGGGTGAGCCTCATCGATTCAGTTGAAAGTCTGATTAGAAGAAAAATAGCAAGCTGTATTATTAATGTAACTTTTTAATTTAAAATTTTAATTTTGAAATAATTGAAGATTCACATGTGGTTGTCAAACATAAGAAAGAAAGATTCCATGAACTATTCATTTATCCAGTTTCCTCCAAGGTAACATCTTGCTATACCACAATGTCACAGCCAGAATATTTATGTTGATACAGCTAGGACCCAGAACAGGGAGACACAGAACATTTCCATCAGCACAGGTTCACTTCCAAGTGGCTAAGATGTCAGCATTAGCTTTTGCCTGTGATGTTTTTAGTTAACCGTGTCATGCATTTATGGGGAATTTGATCAGTTTGTTAGTCAGCTGCTACTTGGTTTTGCTGTTATGGTCTTTCATACCCCTCCACTTAAAAGTGTTTTAGTAGAAAATTAGGAAAAAATGAACCAAAGGCTAAGTTAGATATCATTTTAAACTGGAGGTTTGTAGTGATATTTTAGTTCAAAATAAGCAAACATCAACATATAGAAAATCTCTTTACATTTCTAGAATATTTTGAATATTTAACAGTTTTAATACAAAAAAGCTTGACATTATTTTATATATTACTCTATTATTATTAAAAGACACTGCAAGAATTCAAAAAACCTCTAAGATAATTAGCAGATAGCCATTATTTTCTGTTCCCCAGTGAATATAATAACATCCTTATCTCTGTTTGTTGTAAACAATTCAGCAATAATTCCATGGTTGTCATCCTTAGATGTTGTCATTATTATTATCTTTTTATTAATGTATGGAAAACTGCTCAGTTTAGCTTGTAATAAGGAGTTGAATTATTATTGGAGCCATAGCGAACTGAACAGTTGGAAGTCACAGCTAAGTGACTGTGGGTAAAATATTGTCCTGTTGCTTAGCTAATGTTATAAAATGGTTTATTTTGCTCCATTCAATAAAGAGATAAATACCACACAAATTTGTTAATTTTCTGCAAGTCAGACTTCTAAAGAGAAATGTTTAGAAAAGCTTTACCAGTAGCATAGCTGGTGAGGCAGGAGCTGGGAAGCACATGACAAACAGAACAGATTGTATTAACTGGTAACTAACCCACACGTCAGCGCTGGACAGTGGCAACAAGACAATGATAGGGTTCTGAAAGGGTGTAAGGAGGTTTAAGGAAATAGAGAAGGTCATAATGGTATTTTTAGAAGTAAAATATATTTCATAAAGAAACAGCTATCTAATGGAATATCTATAATGGTTTTCAACTTTTTCTTTCCATTCACCTTATCTTATGTAATTAAACTTTTTGTTTTTGGAAAGGTGTAGATTTTCAAACAGTTGTAAGAAATAGTACCTAGAGATGCCATGAACAATTCACCCATATTCTTCCATTGGTAGCATCTTGCAAAACACAAATATCACAACCAGACCATCTAAATTGATACAGTGAAAAGACAAAGCAGGTCCATCACCACATGTTGCCTCATGTTGCACATTTAGAGTCCTACCAATCCATTAATGTTCTCCAAAGTTCTGACATTTCAGAAATATTATATAAATGTAATCATTCAGTATGTGATATTTTGTGATTGGCTTTTCTCACTCAGCATAATCCTTTGGAAATTCATTTAGGTTGCTGTATATTTCAATAATTTGTTACTTTGTATTACTGAATAGTATTTCATTGTATGAATGTATTATGGTCTGTTTAACCATTCACCAGTTGATGGACATATAAATGTTTCCAGTTTTGGTTATTACAAAAAGAGTTGTTGTGAACATCTAAGTACAGGTTTTTGTAGGAGCGTAAGTTTTCATTTGTCTGGAATAATTGCCCAGGAGTGCAAATGCTGGGACATATGGCTGTTACATATTTAGTTTTATAAGAAATTGCCAAAATGTTTCCCAGAGTGTCATTTTATATATTCCCATCATCAATGTGTGATCTGGTTTCTTTGCATCATTGCCAACATTTGGTGAGCTACTGCTGTTTATTTTAGGCATTCTGATTATATCTCTTTGTGGTTTTAATGTCTATTTCTCTAATGGTGAATGATGAACATCTTTTTATGTGCTTGTCATCTCCATACCCTCTTTAATGAAATGTCTGATGTCCTCTGTCCTTTATGTAATTTTATTTTATTTTATTTACTCTTGAGTTTTGTGACTTCTTTATGTATTTTAAATAGTAGTCATATGCCGAATAGGTGGTTTTAAAATATTTTCTCCCACTCTATAGCTTGCCTTCACATCTTCTTAGTAGGGTATTATGCAAAGCAAAAGTTTTAAATTTTGAAAAGCTTCAATTTATTAATTTTCTTTTATCCTTCATAATTCTAGTGTCAGGTTTATGAACTTTGCCTTGTCCTAGATCTTGAAGATTTTCTCCAACTTTTTTGGTTCCAAGTGTCATAGAAAGTAAGTTCTTTCTTTAAGTACAAAATGCATTTCGAGTTAATTTTTGTATAAGCTGTGAGGTTTATTTAGGGCAAGGTTCTTTTTTGCTTATGGATTTCTAACTGTCTGGAACCACTGTTGAAAAGGCTATTCTTCCTCCATTGCTTTTACATCTGAGTAACAAATCAATTGGGCATATGTGTATATGTTTATTTATGGGTTCTCTAGTCTCTTCCATTGGTCCCTCTAAATATCACACAATCTTTTATTAATTTCAGAATATTATAGGAATACCAATGGTTAGATTACATACTAATATATTGCCTTTTACCCACCTGAGTCAGAGCTCTAAGGATGCCCATCCCCCGTACAGTGTGTACCGCTGCACTTAGGTGTGAATATACCCATCCCCTTCTCCACCTCCATCTGCCTGACACCCAGTGAATGTGACTACCACATGTGCACATTAAGTGTTGATCAACCAGTACCCATTTGATGGTGAGTGCACGTGGTTCTTGTTTTGTCATTCTTGTGATACTTCACTTAGTAGAATGGGCTCCAGCTCCATCCAGGATAATACAAGAGGTGCTAGATCACGACTGTTTCTTGTGGCTGAGTTATACTCCATGGTATATATACACCACATTTTATTAATCTACTCATATATTGATGTGCATTTGGGTTGTATCCACATCTTTGCAATTGTGAATTGTGCTGCTACAAACATTCAAGTGCGGATGTCTTTTTTCACAGAATGTCCTTGTTTCCTTTGGGTAGATGCCCAGTAATGGGATTGCTGGATCAAATGAGAATTCAACTTTTAGCTCTTTGAGGTATCTCCATATTACTTTCCATACAGGTTGAACTAGTTTGCAGTCCCACCAGAAATGTATGAGTGTTCCTGTCTCTCCACATCCACACCAATATTTATTGTTTTGGGACTTTTTGATAAAAGTCACTCTCCCTGTAGTTAAGTGACATCCCAATGTGGTTTTTATTTGCATTTTCCTGATGATGAGAGATGTTGAGCATTTTTTTCATGTTTGTTGGTCATTAGTCTGTCTTCCTTTGAAAAGTTTCTATTCATATCTTTTGCCCACATTTTAATGGGGTTGTTTGATTTATTCTTGTTGATTTTCCTGAATTCTATAGAGATTTTAGTTATCAGCCCATTATCGGATGTGTAGCATGTGAATATTTCCTCGCATTCTGTATGTTGTCTGCTCACATGATAGTTTCCTTGGCTGTGCAGAAGCCTTTCAATTTGACCAGGTGCCATTTATTTATTTTTGTTGTTGCTGTGATTGCCTTTGGGATCTTCTTCATAAATTCTTTTCTTAGGCTGATTTCTGTAAGAGCTTTTCCAACATTTGCTTCTAGAATTCTTATAGTTTCCAGTAAGTAGTTGCCATGCAAGACTGTGCTGCTTCTCCTCAGGGCCCACCCCCATGTGCTTCTTTGCTTCTAGACCTATAAATAATCCCAGGTCTTAGCAAGGCCTAAAAAGTGAGTTATAAAGTGTGGCACATGAAGAGATCTGCTATATTCTAAAATAACTGCATTGAGGGGTTAGAAATGGCTCTGTTAGTTTGCTTGGTTGGCTAAAACATGGATGAAGAGGTGGCTGACACTGCATGACACTGAGTGTGGGGACTGTCATGGCATACCGTGGAGGAGCATATCAAATGACATGTGAAACTGGAATGTTAGCATAGATTTATCATGTGATACCTGGTCATGCACCCTGTAATGGTCCAGAAGACATGTTTTTTCCTCCAGGTCTGTGAGGAATAAAGATGTGATGGGAACATCAGCATCCTTGAAGAGCTCTGTGGTTGCTCCTCTCAGAAATAGCAATCAGACCTGCTGTTCCCTAGGATTCATAAATACAACAGGAATAATTGGACGCTCAGGTGGCAGGCACCAAGAGGTAGCATATCATAACCCTAGACAATATGGTTGTGGTTAACATGATGGACCTCAGAGTCCAGCAGTAATCAGAGAAGTCTGACTTGTAGAAACCTACCGTGTTGGCTTGTTGATCATGGTGTCCTTGGAAGTGAAATACAAGAGAAGCCCATTGAATTCATATTTGATTTGTATGAGCAAAGGAGTTACAGTTCCATTGAACAGAAGTCTCTAACTTGAATTTTCAAAGCAGAGAGTTGGGGCTCTCAATAAATCCTCAGATTCAGATTACAGGCTTAGAGCCCTTTGAATGAAAAGGAGGCAGGGTCCTCTTGAAGATGGACCTCACTGTGCTGCCAAAAATGTATAGTTAATTTTTCTTGCAGCTTTCCCTAAAGGGCTACACAGTCTTTTACCAGGGTAAGTATGAATTGGGGAAAAAAATAATTGGACTTTTCAGGAAATACTAGATCTGGCTCTGCCTCACACTAATCTCCAGAGACCCAAGACATCACTGTGGCACTCCAGTGAAAGTAGGTATTTACACAGGTCAAGCAATCAATGGGGTTTTAGCTCAGATCCATCTCAAGGAGGTCCAGTGGGTCCTCAACCCCTCCCGCGGCTATTCTCCAGGTCCAGATGCATAACTGCAGCTGGCAGAATCCCCACACTGGTTTCCTGATCTGAGGAACAGGAACTATTATGGTTGGAAAAGCTAAGCGGAGGCCACTAGAACTGCCTTTTCCTAGAAAAATAGTAAACCAAAGATAAGAATGCATACCCTGAGTACCTTTGCTTTTGATTGCACAACCTAGAAATTGTTGCTAAGTCTAATGCCATGAAGTTTTTCCCCATGTTATCCTTTAAAAGTTTTATAGTTTTAATTCCTCAGCTTAGGTCTTTGATTCATTTTGAGTATGCACAACATTTAATTTCAATGGTTTGCAAAATTAATTTGAAATTTTTGAATTATAAAAGCCTGCAAAACTTTTTAAATTGATTATTCAATTTAAAATTTCAATAAACTTATAATGACATATGCAATGAACATATTGTTATAAAGCATTAAAATTTTAATTCTGAAAAAATACTTAAAAATTAGTTTAAAAAGTATAAATTTGAGGGCGGAGAAAGATGGCAGACGAGAAACACCACCAGACAGTATCTCTGCAGAAAAAACAAATTCTAGAAGATATTAGAAGAAAGAAGCAAGCAGATGACCATACATCAGACGGGG
>VBSM01002217.1:1549316-1561100 GCA_008086735.1 Cheirogaleus medius
GTCAAGAGAGCAAACAGAAAACCCACAGAATGGGAGAAAATTTTCACAAGCTACGCAACCGACAAAGGGCTGATAACTAGTATCTATTTAGAACTCAGGAAAATCAACAAGTAAAAATGAAACAACCCTATCAAAAAGTGGGCAAAGGACATGAACAGAAATTTTTCAACAGAAGACAGAATAATGGCCAACAAACATATGAAAAAATGCTCAACATCTCTAATCATCAGGGAAATGCAAATCAAAACTGCAACGAGAGAGATATCACTTATCTCCAATAAGAATGGCCTTTATCAAAAAGTCCCCAAACAATACATGTTGGCATAGATGAGGAGAGATAGGAACACTCCTACACTGATGGTGGGACTGCAAACTAGTTCAGCCTCTGTGGAAAGCAATATGGAGATACCTTAAAGCGATACAAGTAGATCTACCATTTGATCCAGCAATCCCATTACTGGGCATCTACCCAAAAGAACAAAAGTCACTCTGTCTAAAAGACACCTGCTCTTGAATGTTTATAGCAGCACAATTCACAATTGCAAAGTTGTGGAAATAACCCAGGTGTCCATTAATACATGAGTGGATTAACAAAATGTGGTATATGTATACCATGGAGTACTATTCAGCTTTAAGAAACAATGGTGATATAGCACCTCTTGTATATTCCTGGATACAGCTGGAACCCATTCTACTAAGTGAAGTATCTCAAGAATGGAAAAACAAGCACCACATGTACTCACCAGCACATTGGTATTAATGGATCAACACTTAATTGGACATATAGGAATAACATTTTTCAGGTGTCGGGCAGGTGGGAGGACGGAGGAGGGGATGAGTATATACAAATATAATGAGTGAGATGTGCAACGTTTGGGGGATGCCTGAGGCTCTGCCTCGAGGGCAGTGGGGGGGCATGGGCAATGTATGTAACCGTAATATTTGTATCCCCATCATATGCTGAAATTAAAAAAAAAGAAGCAATTCACAAAAAGATAATATAAACATCCAATAAATCCATGAACAAATTGAATTAAATAACAAGATGCCATTTTAGCTTTCTTATGTAGAGATAAAATTCTGCCCTGCTTTTCCCCTGAATATATAGACCTGCCTTTCTGCATAAGCATTTATGTATTCATAATTAAACTACCAATTCTTAAAAAGTCTGTGCAAGCCCAAGAGGCAAAATCCAAAGTCCATATAACTCTTTGACTCAACATGAGCCTGTCTGTAGTCTGGAAGTCCAGTAAAGAGGGTTGTACACAAAATAAGTATTTAATATTTGCTTAATAGATGACAAAGTATTTTATAAGAGGAACTCTAAATAAAATTTGTCCAGTTACTAAGCTAAGGAAGTCATAAAAATGAGCAGATTTTGCTTTTACTCACAGAATTTCTAGCAACCTAACTGATATATCCCAACAAAAGCAAATTGATCTCACTTCCTCCTCCTCCTCCAATACTCTGTGGCCTACAACAACATTAAGGAGAAAATTAAAGAAATAAAATGGAAATAAAGTCATACTAATTCTGTGAATGACAAATATTATATGTGTGATATCAGCCCCAATGATGAAAGGTGGGCAGGAAGCACCACAGTGGGTACCTGATGCACGGAGCATTTTGGTGGTAACTGCCTCAAATCCTAGCACTTCATGTATTGGTGCACGTATGAAATCACATGCCAGCACCCCTCCCACGGCACAGCAAGGACGGGAATGAGAGGTGCGGATGTGCTTCAGGGAGCACGGTCTTTAAAGAAGGGAGCACACAGTTGGGCTGCACAAGAACACTTTGGCTTAGTTTTGAGTGACCAGTGGGGAGGGTTTTGTAGAATATATGAAGGAAATTAAAGACTCTTTAAAATGAAGTTGATCAATTCTTAATATATAAATTGTTTTACTATGTACTAAGCAGAGTTTGGGAAATAATCATTCCAGCTTAGAATGGCATGAAAGAAAACATGACACAGAACAATACCAGCTAATTAATAATGTCTTGAAAAAATATCAAGCCACGCACTCCTTAATCATTATTAGACATTGTCGTTATAGCCAAACCATATATCACTTGCATAGTCATGATTGGCGTAGCAAGCCAGATACAACTCTTATGTTAAGTGCATGTGCAGTCATTCAAATAATCCTTTCTGTTTCTTCATAATGTCCTCCAGGAAGCTACACAAACAGTTCATGTAATTCCAGAAATAACTGCAACCGCCACATTCCTTCTCATCCCAACAGCCTCTCCACTCCTTCCTCCCCACTTCTCTTACCCAGTGTCCTCCTGGGTGCCTATCATATTTCCTGGAAAAAAAAATAAAAGAAACCTCATTTTTCAGAACATAACTTCTCACCATGGGGGAGTTTTCCAACATCTATGAAGAGAGGACAAGTAACATTCCAACCTCTGATTTTTAGACCCATTAAATTCATATGACCAAATCTAATATACTTTACAGTGGACCTTCATGAACACACTTTCATCTTTTCCTTGCTAGGAATCACTTTAACCCTGAAAACTAATTCTAGAACAGTCAACTCTTTTAGCATTATCTCTCCGCTTTTCCACTCTGTTACTCCTAATCTTTCTATTTTGTAAACATAGATGTTTCCTTTTGTTCACCAATTACAATACCTCAATTGTGACTTCATTTTCACTCTCATGAAGCTTTAAGCCAATGGCCAATGTTCCTAACATTCAAAACTCTCACAACTCATAGTTGGATACATGTGACCATCCGCCTTTTGATTTCTACACCTAGAATTCTGAGGGCTGAGGGAGGAAGCCACATGGCTTAAGAGGAAGGCATTTTCAGATTTGTGGCATTTGATCTTGGCTGGGGTCTTGATCCTGACCAGCAAAATTGTTATGTAAGCTTATCTAGAAAATTTTTACGTCCTGCAGAAGTTATTCCACATTGTCCCATTCCCTTCAAAGTCCACATCCATTCCCACAGCTTTTCACTCAGCAAATTGCTGAAAACAGAAAATAATAGAGAAGTCTCATCATATAATCTAATCAAATTAACTATAAAGGTAGAGGAATCAATATGTGTACAATAGCATAGGAATAGACAATAAATTAAGTTTAATACAAAGTCCAAAATATAGGACTAAACCCATACAAATATAAGTGTAAAATACAGGTGGCATGTCACAGCAGTGGGAGGTAGGTGGGTTATATACAGTGCACCTTGTGGACCAGCTAAATGATTCCATGCCACTCTCATGTCTCTGTCCAAATAAACTCCTCCTGAACTTAGACTGCTAGGAATACTCAGTTGCTTGTGTTTCTCAGAAACTACTGCCTGTGCATGACTTGAGACCACTGACTGTGGCAGCCCCTCTGCCTTGGCTCTCCTCGCTCATCACATTGCAAAGTCTATCTTAGCTTTTTATCTTTCAAGTTTTTTCCAGCTTCCTGGGATTGAGGGTTTTTCCCCTCCCAAAGCTCCACTGGGATGTGAATAGTGTTCCATTATTTTATTTATGGTTTTGTTTATAAACTTGTTCTGTTTGTGTCTAAAATCCCCTCAGTTGTAAAGACTGTGTTAAATCATTTTTATCTCTAATACACTTCCCAATACGTAATTGGGTCTAAGCAATGTACTAATTTTGATGTGGAAATCTTTCATTCTACAAACATTTATTGAGTGTCTAATATAAAAGAAGAGGACGGTGTGAGTTATGAGAGACAGAGTGATGATAAATGAGACCCGGTCCTTGCCCTGGGGTGGCTCCATAGCCCAGTGGTTGAGGCAGTTTGACCTGCAGGAAAAATTTATTACAAAAAAAAGATGTGGATGCACTTAACCCGAAAAACAGAACCATTAGGGATAATTTAATAACAGAGTGTGATCATATTAAAGTTAGAAAGGGAGATGCATTAAACTGCTCTCAATCTTTCTAGAGAGCTAGAAAGACTATTAAACACTATATGAAGCATATGTTATATAGTTTTTATTAAAAAATAGGTTAACATAGGGTACACAATTATTTCTGGTGCTATATAAAGAAGAATCAACTTGTGTGTGTGTATGTGCATATATATTTTTTTCCTGTCAATGGTTGTATGGATATACTCTTTTCCTTTGTACATTATTTTATGCATATTTTATAACTTTAATATTATTAGGGTTGGACAATAAGTTCAAGGAGATATTTATTTGACTTGATATTTATGATATCTTCTTGAAAGTGAATGACAACACATATTGTAAGGCTCTCTTATATAAAATATTTATGGAATTATAAAGTAGATCTTCTACATTTATAAGTATTCAAATATTCCTGTTCAGTTATTATACCAAAGATAACTGTAGAAAGTCATTTCTATTCCAGGAGATTATATGCATACTATCTGTGATGCAAAGTCACACTTCAACAAACTGGATGAATATAGACCTTCAGAAGTTGTGACATTTGCATATAAATTTAAACTCTGCCCCTGGGCCATAAGAATAAATTAATAATCCAATTTAAATATTTGAAAGATATGCCTTATAAAAAATATGGCACTGAAAGATATATTATAGTAGGAATATAGTAGGAAAGATGTTCTTCCTACTAACATCTAATTTTACTATCACAAAAAAATAGGGTTATGTGGAGTCCATGCAATTTGTATAATATATCTAAAATATACATCTCTAATAAGGAAACTGCTCTAAGATGGAAGCAATACTCTCGTGACAATTAAGGTTAAGTTGTGATTTTAGTGATAGAGAAGGAGAATTACCCTATTTTAAAGAGAAAATAAAAAGTCAAATTAAAAGATAAAAGAAAGCACTAGGAACAATGTCTCTTTAGGCAGAAAACTTTAAAAATGTACAAGCCTTGTACAATCTACATTTGGTAGAGAACTTGATGGGTCAGTAAGTTAAAGCTGAGTTCAAATTTACTCATTATCTGGGACAAGAAAGAGGCACCAAACCTCCAAAGCTGTCTTACTACCCTGATAAGAATTCTCTTGAAATGAATCTGGCTGCATATAAGAAAACACTATGTTGTTTTATTGGTTGTATTCAAAGATATGTCAAGGACAATTTTGTCAGTATAGATAACAAGCAGTATGTACGTCACACATACACATGGTGGCAAATCAATCCTCATGGCAATTAATTTACTCGCATTGGAATTCAGTTCATTCAGTTAATGAAGCATTAAGAAACCTCAATTATGTGATTGTACTGAAATATAATTGTAATTGTGTTAGTTTATTGTGATTTGATTTACATTTAACTGACAAATCACTGTCCAGTTTTGCACAATCATATCCATATTCCTAATTGAGAATAGGAAATGAAGAGTTTACATAAAGTAAATGTTTATATAAAATACTGGAATATATTTGAAATTCTCCTACATTTTTATATTCATAATCCCCTTATATACTTCCCCTCATGTTTAACTCCACTTGTCTATTCAACGTCATGTAAAGCACTTTCATGTTTGTGATTTTGTGTTTATTGAGAGGAGAATTTCCTGTGTGAAGATAGAGCTGATGATTTGTTTGACTTTATAGCTTGTTCCATGTTTTTTGGTATACAGACAAGCTAGCTATGGGATTTACTTTTTGTTAAGGGGAATTTACTGGCATAGATTTATCCTGGACTAGAGGAAATTACTATTCAAAATTATTCCCCAAATGGCTTTTATTCAACCCTTGGGTTAATAAGTTTCCTATAAATAAAAGTAAAAAAATAGCACACATTTGCTTCTTATTGTGAATTACTTACCCAAGTAGTCACACTGACTGCAGTCCTGAGCACCCAGTGAAGGTGCCACTGAGGGGTGTGGGCTGTGGTGAACTGAACTGAGATGTCAGGACAAGTATGGAATCAGCAATGTGCCGTGAAGGGTCCACGTGGGCTCACAGGAACACCCATTGCATTCTCAGATATGTTATGGACTAGCTTTAAACATAGCAGTTATTGAAGATTAAATTAAAGAAACATAATTAAATATATAAAAAGCAAGTCAATCCATATTCAAACTTCTCTTCCTAGTTTTTTTATATTTTACTATTATCTACACTTTTTTGGTTATATCCATCTATTGAACTGTGTGGTAGAAATAATGTACAATAGCATTTCACTGCATACTACATTTTTTAGCTTGTAATTAACCATGTTAGTATTAGTTACTTCAGGAAATAAGAAAACTCTCCAAATCAGAGCTTGATATATTGTTGTATTGACTACCTAGACTTAAGAAAGTAATGAAGAAATGTAACAATGTCAACTTAAAAGTGTGGTAAGTCTGTGACCATTACACTATAAATAGCATAGAAATAATGAGAATCTACTTTAGTGTTAGAAAACTAATAACTACTTCAATTAAGTCACTCCAATCAACAACAAATGCATGAATCTCTGGCATATGTATCACTTTATTGTTTTATTTTCATCTTTCTTATTAGTGTATAAAAATGTATCAATCAGCATTTATGTTGGAACTATAGTCATCTGTCTCAATTTCAACCATAAATTAGCTACAAACACAAAAAATTTGGCAAAAATCAGTGAAAGTATTCTGTGAGAATCAAATGGCTAACTTGAATTACCAAAAAATATTTTGTTATTATTTGTAAATTGTGTTATACATCTTTTATATTAGTAAAATTTATAATAAATAAGTATTCACATATAAATATGTATGTGTGGTTTTTTCAACAACTGATGGTTAAATATTTGCCAGTATACCGCCACATGGAATGCAGATTTATTTTCTCAATTTATGTCAGTCTCCTCAGTCCAGATGAATATACCCAGTATTATCTGTTCAGACTTCTGTCTCTCTTACTGAACCTATTGAGATAGACCTCAAATAGAGAATTAGAAAAATATTAATATAATACCCTATGTCATAGCATTAATAAAAATCTTTACCTCAATGTTTACGATAAGGCTTCCAAAGAAACTATCCAGAAATATGTGGAATGCAGTTTTGGTTAATTACATGGCACTGATTCATCTTTTCCAATATCCCTGTTAAATTTAGCATACCCAAAAGAAAACAAGAGCTTATATTGAAATAGCATTGCCATTGTTCAATAATTTACCAAGTCTCACAAAGAATTATCAGTAATTGCATAAGAACAGGATGTAGAAAGTGATAACTGGCAGCCAACTCATTTATAGACGTTCGAACAAAAAGGAAAAATATCATTAGCTTTGACCCATGCCCACCCTTCCACCTTGCATCATAAAATCAGGCCTTGCAAGACAACAAACAGCCTTGCATTTCTCCCCACAGAGTTCCTTTCACAGGAGGCTGATGGTCACCTCACTTTCTACATCCACTCAGGAGACTGCAGCTTCTGGTAGCACGACACAGTCGAAGGACAGAGGAGCAGACAGGACTGTGTTAGTGGTACGCAGAGCAAGGTCAGGGCACCAGACATGCTAGAGCCTTCCAGGCACAACTGTTGGAAAAACAGTAATGCAGGTTATTTAATGCTACCGTAAACAAACATAACTCTTGACAGTCAGTGGACAAACTTGAATGAAATATTGAAAAAGCTATTCAGCCAAAGGCAAATAAGAATACTTATATCACAAATGTTCTTGTCTTTAAGCTTTTATTGGTAAAATAAATGTTTTACATTTAAAAGTGAAGGAAAACAAATTATGGGTTCAACCAAAATCTAAAATAAAACAACCTTTGAAAAATAAGGAAAATAAAATTTAAAAAAATGTAATTTGTTAGATGAGAAAACTGAAACCTGGTGGAAATAAATGATGTAATCAAAAACTATTTTAAAATAAATAAATAAAATAAACAGAGCCAAAACATTGAATGAAAAGAAAAAATAGACTATATGGAAAAATTCCATATATTCTTAAATATTGAAGCTCACAAAATTTAATTTGTGTATTGCTATGTTTTTCAATTTGATTTTCTGTAGTAAGTACCCATAAAAACTAATAATTTCTAAATTTACCTCAAAGTATTGGAAAAATCAAACAGATAAAAAATGATAGTTGTAAAATTGTCTCTTAGAAAAGTACCAGCAAGATGGTTACATGAACCAGAATAACATTAACATTTTTATGATCAAATGATTTCCATTGTAATAAATTTTAGTTGATTTGCTTGGATTTTCTGGACACAGAAAATAGAAATTTTTCTAAATTAATTTTATAACACCAACACAGTCCTGATGGGAACAGGTGAAAATAAACCCATAAAACCACAATGGCCTTCAAGCATAATGCATATGGCACATACACATCCTATAGTAAAGGATCCTGTATATCAAAAGAAATAATACACTATGATAAAATTCATTAAAAGACTGCAAGAGTAATCATACAGTATTAATATATGATTAAATTTTCAATAAGGAAAACTTCTTAATATTTTACTACATATAGAAAAAATCATTGAAAATTTAACATCTCATTATAAGAAATAAATCATTGTGAGCAATAATAATAGAATTTTACTTCCTTATTATGGTATATTGTCAATAGTAAGCATCATAAAAACGCTGAAGCATTGTAGGTTTTATCAGTAAAGCTTTAAGAAGACAAGGTTATTCATTTTCACCACCCCTGTCGAATATTTTTCTTGGATTTTAGCCATTGGACTAGGGAATGAACAAAGTAATTAAACCTACTCATAAAAATCAAGCAAGCACCATTATAATTATTTGCCAATGGAAAGATTTTGTAACTAAAAGTCCAGACAAATCTACTAAAACACATTGGAACTAAAAAGAGACTTAATTATGTTATGAATTACAAAATAAAAAATGAAAAGTATTTCCTTTGTAGCATACGTGGGGAAACAAGTTATGGGACCTACAAGGAAATGTGACAAATTGCCACTTGGAGACAAAAATATTGAGCAGAAAGAGAGACTGCCCCTCTTTTATGGAATGGGTAAATTATCCCCAAATTAATCTTTAAGTAAAATACATTTTAAATAAAAACTCTGGAGGTATTTTATATTATGACTAAAAGATTTTACAATTTTTCTAGTAAGATAAACACTATTGTAACATAAATATCAGGAGGAGGGGAAAGAAAGGCTCCTGTCCCAACGAGTCTTGAAATGGTACCTAAGTTTACCCTCACAGCAACATCCTCTTTCTCTGCTAAATAATTCAGTTCCTTTCACTGTATTTTAGGAGATTTCCGAAGAACACCTATGTGTCTGTGTTGTCAAGTGTGACCTTTGGTCCAGGGTGTGGCTTTAGGCTTTTCCAACGTTCTCGAAGACAATCTCATCACGGCATCTCATCTGCTTCACCCTGTATGCACATCTTCTTTCACAATCCAAAATAGAACTAATAAGACTCTGGCACTGGGTTGACACTGTACAATACACTTGACCAAAAAGTTGGGAGCATTGAGGAAACTTATAACTCAGAGAAGTAAGCTTGCAATGCATATTAGCAGCACCGCCAGAGCAGAGCTGATGTTTCAGTAAGTGGAGGCCCACGCAAAAACCTGCTGTCCTTAGACCCAGTCTGCCCTGCTGTCCTGTGGCTGGGACCTTTTGCTCAGATTAGAGTCTGCTCCATCAACTCCTTTCGCCCTCATCATTCTTGGCCATAAACTAGCTACCTAATGGTTCACCAGAGGTAACCTCACACTCCAAAATGATCTGTTTATAGAGATGATCTCTTCTTTCATTTAAAAAAAATTATTTGGATGACTTACATCTCTTGGTTTCCTCAAACTACTCCTCCAGTTTAAAGTGCATTATTTCAATAATCACTAATTCTATTGTCACCCATAAAATGCAGCAAGTGCTATAGCACGGCACATTCAAAATAAATTAAGAAACCAACATGTAGGGTGCGAAAAGAAAATTACAGACCAATATCCCTCATGAATATAGATGCAAAAATCCTAAACAAAATTTTAGCAAATAGAATTCAGCAGTACATCAAAAAAATAATTCACCATGGCCAGGTGGGCTTTATTCCAGGGATGCAAGGCTGGTTCAACATACGCAAGTCTATAAATGTAATTCACCTCATAAATAAAAATAAGAACTAAGACCTTATGATTCTGTCAATAGACGCAGAAAAAGCATTTGACAAAGTCCAACACAACTTTATGATAAAAACTCTTAACAAAATAGGCATAGACATCTCATACCTTAAATTTATCAAATCCATTTATGACAAACCCACTGCCAATATCATTCTGAATGGGGAAAAATTGAAACCATTCCCTCTTTGAACCAAAACTAGACAAGGATGCCCACTATCTCCTTTTCTGTTCAACATAGTGCTCAAAGTCCCAGCTATAGAAATCAGGCAAGAGAGGGGTATTAAGGGCATCCAAGTGGGGGCAGATGAGATCAAACTCTCATTCTTTGCCAATGATATGGTATTATACCTAGAAAACCTCATAGATTCATCTAAGAGACTCCTAGATTTGATAAATGAATTTGGCAAAGTTTCAGGTTACAAAATAAATATACACTAATCAGAAACATTCATATATGCCAAGAACCATCAAGCAGAAACTCCAATAAAAAATGCAATACCTTTTACTATAGCCCCAAAGAAAATTAAATATCTAGGAGTATATTTAATGAAAAATACTAAAGACTTATACAAGGAGAACTATGAAATACTAAAAAACAGAAATTGTAGATGATGTAAACAGATGGAAAAATTCTACCTTGTTCATGGATTGGTAGAATCAATATTGTTTAAATGTCAATATTACCTAAAGTGATCTACAGAATTAATGCAATCCCCATCAAAGTACCACCATCATTCTTTACAGATCTAGAAAAAATAATTCTTTACTTTGTATGGAACCAGAGAAAACCTCGTATAGTCAAAGCAATCTTAAGTAAAAAGAACAAACTGGGAGGCATCAGTCTTCCTGACTTCAAGCTGTACTATAAAGCAATAATAGTTAATTCATCCTGGGACTAGCACAAGAACAGAAGCATTGATATTTGGAATAGAACCGAGATTCCAGAGATGAAACCATCTCCATACGGTAACCTAATCTTTGATAAAGCAGACAAAAATATATAATGGAGAAAAGAATCTCTCTTCGACAAATGGTGCTGGGAAAACTGGATAGCTACATGCGGAAGATTGAATCAGGATCCCTACATCTCACCTGTCACAAAAATCCACTCAAGATGGATAACAGACATAAACTTAAGGCATGAGACCTTAAGAATCCTAGAAGAAGATATTGGGAAAACCCTATCAGATATTGGTCTAGGCAAAGAATTTTTGAGGAAGACGCCCAAGGTAATCACTGCATCATCAAAAATAAACAAATGGGATCTGATCAAATTAAAAAGTTTCTGCACAGCCAAGGAATCTATCATTAGAGCAAATAGACAACCCACAGAATGGAAGAAAATATTTGCTCTCTACACTTCTGATAAAGGTCTAATAACAAGAATCTATGTAGAACTCAAAAGAATTAACAAGAAAAAATCAAACAACCCCATCAAGAAATGGGCAATGGAAATGAACAGAAATTTCTCCAAAGAAGACAGAATAACAGCAAGCAAACATATAAAAAATGCTCAACATCTCTAATCATTAGAGAAATGCAAATCAAAACCACAATGAGATACCACCTAACCCCAGTGAGAATGGCCCGTATCAAGAAATCCCAAAACAACAAATGCTGACGAGGATGTGGAGAAACAGGGACACTCTTACACTGCTGGTGGGACTGCAAATTAGTGCAACCTTTGTGGAAAATAGTTTGGAGATACCTCAAATAGCTAAAAATAGAAATACCATTCGACCCAGCAATAACATTGTTAAGCATCTACC
>VBSM01002217.1:1561200-1586778 GCA_008086735.1 Cheirogaleus medius
AATATGATGAAATAAAAAAAAAATCTAAAATAGGAAAAAAACCAAAAGCGAAATCAACATATAAAAATAGAATAAAATGCTGACAGGAATTTATATAATTTAACATAATTGGGGTTTTTCTAAGCCTGACTCCAGGCATAAATTTTTTAAATTAATATTTTCATAGATTTGACCATTTAAAATATTACTTCTGTAAGAGAAAGAAGCAAAATAGAATTAAAACAAAACAAAAAAAGCAGGAAATGAACAAAAGGAGAGAGTGAGGAAAGTAGGAAGGAAAGAAAAAAATGAAAAAGACATAAATAGAAAAGAGAAAATGAAGAATAGCAATTTTGATAAAATATTATGAAAAACGTGAACTTATACTCACAAAATGTCTAAAAGACTAAGGACTAACATCTGTACATATGAAAATCCCTTAATAATTTGTAATGAAATGAAAAAAACAATTCATGAAAAAAGAAATATGTGACCAATAATTATTTGAGAAATGTGTAAGACACAAGTATATTTTGTCACTTTTATCAAATTAGTAATGATGAAGAAGAATGAAAAAATCCCAATATAGGTCTATGTTTGGGGAAGGAGGCATACTCAAATAGTCTAAAAAAAATTTTGTATTTTTCATGAAGAGAAATTTAGCCAAAGACCTAGGTATATGTGTTACCTTTGATACAAATATCCTGTGGAAATATTTTGAAATATATTTTCATTTAATTACAAAATTTTTTACAATCATACTTTAGAAGAGCCATATACATGACCTAAATGCCCTACAATAATAGATCAATACAAGCTACCCAAGGTAGTAGTCTGCATTATGAATCTTTGCAGTATTTGAGTGATACAGGTATATATCAGGTATATATCTACAGGTATAGATCTACTTCCAATATACTTTAAGTAGAAAAACAAGTCACAAAAATAATATATATCTTTCATATTTGTATGTGTTGCTATTTTTGCTTTTTGATTATAAGTTTTCTACAATGAAAATTATTTTTGAAATTAAAAGTTAATAAATTATTTTATATCAGGGTTATTTGTATATATGTAATATGTGATATATATAAATATTCATCTCATAACAGCTTGTCACTACTATTTTTGATTAATGTCAACTGATATGTGAAACTTTATACAAATGTTTATGTATCTTTTATTTATGGTGTGTCTTCATTTAGGTTCAGGCCACAGTGTGGGCAGCTTAAGGATGGTGCTCATAGTTGATTCCATGATCACAGTCGTCTAGGGAATTCTTGCTTGACAGAAGACCCCTCAAATCCTACTACACAAGCGTTCCGTCATACTGCTGTAGCTGACGTTGACGTGCTAGCTGTCATATCACCAACAATACCTAGATTATCCTTAATGTAGGAGAGTGTCAATATCACAGTTTTGCATACACATACTCTGAGACAAGGATCCGGGGGTAAGTAAATTGTTTGGGAGGTGAAGAAGTTAGAAAATGGACCAGAGAAAGGAAGGCAGCCAAGCAAGGTGGGTTAACCAGGCCACTGCACTGGTGGTGACGGACATCTACTGTGCTCCCACCTCATCTCTGTTCTTCCGGGAACACCCGCTGGCCTCGCCTGAATTCTCAGACTCCAGCCTTTCCTTGAAATGGTAAATACCTATGGGGATAACTGCAGATCCTCAGTTCACCCATAAAAGATTCTCTCCTTTAATTCCTTCTGAAGTTCTCTGAGGCCTTTAAACTTAGGATTTTCAGCATTTACCCAGCTTTTCTTACCCAGCATTGGGCTACCATAGACTACTCCGTTCTACCCATGTACAGAAGCTTAATCAATGTTTTTGTGTTACTCATGCTAATTGGAAAGTTGTGTCTGTCTTCTAATTTTAAAAGATATACTGCAATGATATTCATTTATCTTTTTCTGTGACATATTCCTTGAACTCATGTAACCATATTATTCCATTCATAGTCATAGGTCAAATTTGCCAATTTGTAAATAGTTTGTAATAAGGATATTAAATGGATTTGTAGAAAATTCTTACTTTATTCTAGCAATCTTTTTAAAGTTGCAAAATTTTTCTCTCTAAAATAAAGCAATTTAAAGATTGTCCCACTTCTTCATAAGTATGAACCATTGACTGCATATTTTATCTAGTTTTGTACTCATTACTTTGTACATATTGCTGATCAAGAAATGTTTATCACTGTTCTCACCACTTCACCTCAAAGGGTTTTGCAGTGGCCAAAGACAATAACATGCCATGGATCCTCATGCGAAGTGCTGCACGTACACTGTAGCGGTTGAACCTTACTACCCAGGCCTTTAGATTTCCCCACATTATGAACCCTCCTTTACAAATGCTGACCTTTCTTTTCTGCTCTTTTATAAAACACATCCCCAAATGTCTGTTTTGTCCTACCATATTTTTCCAGGTCACACTATGTGCACTTCAGAAATCCCTCCTGTAAATTGTTCAACTTCTATCAGGTCAAAGATGTTCCTTTTGCAATTTTGAAAAAGAAAATAAATTATCTTACCTCCACAGGGATGTGTGGCTGCTAACAATTGTGATGGGTGGGAGGACATTAAATTTTACCCACATGTACGCTAACAAGCCAGCCTGCCACGCACAGTTGCATGAAGACGTGCGATCGCTGCATCAGAGACGCGCGCTGTCACTCGCAGTAAAAGCAGTGGCCGGGTCACAGGCCTGATGCCCTGGCTGGTCCTCGTTCCCACGTGTAGCACAGAGGCCCATCCTGCACACACAGTGGACGGGGTTCCTGGAGAGGAATAGCGAGCTGGGAATTCACCACTTGCATAGGGCGTGAAAGCATGCCTTTGCTTTCTTACCTAATGCTTCAAGGATTTTTCGGGGAACACACAACCCTAAGGAACAGTTCAGATGAAAAGCAGTCAGGTTTTGCTTTCCTGGAATGCTGGGGAAGAATGTGCAAGGACGCTCAGGGTCCAAGGCAGATTGCATCTCGGGTGGTGTCCTGCCAGTCCGTAGGCTGGAGACAAGAAAAGGAGGGAGAAGCGCCTCCTTCTGAGTTATGACTGGCTTTTCTCCTACAGTTCAAGGATGAACGATGCGGTTATTAAAGAAGAGCCGTCCAATATAAAGACAGATTACATAGTCTGCTTATGATTACAAAGCTACATGTAGTCAGGCAAGGACTACATCCAGACATTTCTTAATCTTTATTTTCCACTCTCTCCAAAATCAAATCTAGATGAGACAATAAAATAAATATAGAAAAAGAAGCAGAAGAAAGCCACATTAAATCATTTCTTTTAGTGCTTATTTTTATTCCAACTTCACTTCCACTTTCCATATCCTTTCAAGTTCCTGATGACTTTGGCCTTGGCTGACTCGTCTCCCAACAAAGAAAATTTTATTATGGCCCAAGAACATGTGTTACCACCCTAAAGACACCCACAATCGACTCAGTAACTGATAGGAAGAGCTGCGGTGTGTATAGATGTGGACTCATCAGCAACACATCCATCATCGGGCATTGGACTTTCAGGCAGGCAAAGTGATGTTACCATTGACATGCTAAATATACCCGTTTCATTGTTGGGTAGCTTATAAACATAGTTAAATCAATTTTATTTTTATGTCGTATCTATTTTTAACTCCCAAAAGCAATGTGATATTTTCTGAAAAAATCTTGAGGGAAGTAACCAGTTATTGAGTTCAATTACCATCAATGTCAGCACATGCTCCTATAACACATGCTAATTATCAAGTTTATTATAATTTCCTAAGTAAGCAAAAAAGTATAATATATTATATTTAAAGATAGGACTAAAATTTTACATAATTGATGTTGACACATACTTTTTTGGGCGAGTTTGATAACACAGCAATGAAGTTGTGAAAGCCTCTTTCATATGTGGCCATTAGCACCATGTTCTATGGAAAGATTAATACTTTTCTTTATTTTGACAGTTACGCTTCTTGCAGGTTCACCCTTGTGGTTCTGATGCTGACTGAATAGAAACTTGAGTTTGTAGTTTCTGTTTTTGAGGTATCTGAGAGTTACCATAATTCTCCTAACCAGGGCCTTCATTCTGCTATCTGGACTTCTAACAGACCATCCATCCTGTTTAGAAACTTTTGGTAGTTCAACGTAGACTTTTAATACCTGCAACTGAGAACATCCTGAATTATATAGAACTTGGATCCAGGAGTGGGATGTTGTGGGTAAAGACCCTAAAATGTATGACAAGCTGATCTGAGGTTTGTTCCAGAGGGTCTCTTGAACTAAACTGCAGTCTTCTTCACAAATCTGCAATATGTTATAGCCTATCTCAGTTTCTCTAATGGATAAAGAGCTCCCTAGAACAAGGATGCTGTTATTCTTGACCCTGTCAAGAGAATCTTTCAGCTGTGCCCTTTATATTTCTATAAATTGAGAAGGAAATTCACCCCATCCCTGGATCCACCGTGATTTGGCATCTGGCCTCTTCCTTACCAGGGGAAGACAGCTCTAGCCATATCTTCTTACGGCTGTTAAAGTTTAACATTCCTTGTATCAGAATCTTTGAGTGTTATCGATTAAAAATGTGTTTATCCTAGAAATGCAAATGTGAAATTCATAAGCTTCATGTAAAGTTTTGGAAGAAAGAAGACATTTGTTAAATCTTTTATTTTGAAGAAATAGAAGTTTTTATAGAGGGTAAAAAAACTTGTAAGCTAGTTAAACAGAATTGTTTAGCAGAAAGAAGGGCAAACTTGTGAAAAACCATTAAAAATGTCACTTTAGTAAAATTTTCTCCAATACAAAATTTTAATCAATTGAAATTTCTGAACATGATTAGGTTCACAGAAATGCTTATGAGGTATATCCCGGAGAAATATTCAGCTATTGAAAATTCCCTTCAGTCACCCTCTCTAAAGCTAGGAGAATCAGGTCAACCAGCTGCCAATGGGAATCTGAGCTCCCACAGTCACTCTCGCGACAGCCACAGGGCAGCCCTGGCCTGGAATCTATATTTATTAATAGTCTTAATAAGTAAGCCAAGAGACTCCCACCAGAATTTGTTTTGAGGAAATAAGGTGCTTTAAAACATTTAACTGAATATATTTTGGAAGAGTTTTTCTGTTACTTACTTGACACACTGCCATTACCACAAGCATGGCACAATGAGGACGCATGCAAACCTGTTTTAAATCTATGGATGTGCCTGAGATCTATCAATGACCTGCTGTTACTAAGATAAAAAGCCTATTCTAAACAGTGCCAAGAGTCTTTCATGTCTTTTATCTAAAGTTGACATGATAAAATAGTTTTTTCCTTCCTCCTTGAAATCTAACCCAAAATATCAAAAGTAGTAAAAATAAATAATAGACTTCAGCAAAATTGGAAAACAAAGCTCCATATCAAAAATGGCGAAATAAACCCTGCTCAAAACAGTGATTAACTTGGAACTGAGTCCAGGAGGAAGCTTGAGTTGATGAACTATTGTGAAGCTTAAGAAAAATATTGACTCATAAAATGAATGACATTGCTTTAAAAGTTCCACCCAACAACTTATTAATTGGAATGTTGAAATAAGTGTATGTTTCTACAAAATGCAAAGTAGAGAAGGCCAGTGAGAACCAAAGGAAAGGTAGAACTTAAAGAGAAATAAGTCCAATACCCCATTTTTAGTAGGTATGACGAGCAAGGGGAAGAGAGATAAAATAGCACAAAGGAGGCAGTATAACAATCACCATATTTTCAAACAGAAAGCAGAGGAAGAAAGGAAATGCTAAAATGGGGGTGGAGGGGGAAGAAAAAAAAGTTGCTACTAGAGTAGAGGAACAGAAAATTCCATCAGAAGCTTAGCTAAGCTCATGTTAACTTAGGTCACAATCTGTTTGTCCCATAATCTTCTTTGGAAATTGATTTTTCCAAATGTGAATCATAACTTTTAAAACAGTATTGAGCAAGGCAGTGTTTGCTATTTCTTTCCAAAGGGTAGTATTTGTTATGAGCCAGTGATTGCTGTGAGTTTTTCTCTCTTCCATTTTCCAAATGAAGATTTTATAATGTTCATATTGTTTATTCTCAACCTCTCTGTGTTGGATGATTTTGGAACAGATGAATTATACACTTATTAACTACTTAAAACTCATTAGCTACTCTCAACTGTACATAGTAGAGAGGTCTTTATATCACCCAGATATTTTGGACTGTTTCTCAAAGATGAATGCAATAACCAGATAAGTCTTTGGAGTTATCATCTTTGGAGACAAGGAAATTGCATTACACACATACACACACACGTACGCGAGTGCACACACACACACACACACACACAGGCACATGCACAAAGGAAAAGGCTGTCCATGCAAGTTTGGAAGTCTTAATGGAAAGGCTGTGAGAAAGACTAGCATTTGCTTCCCATTATCTGTTAAACTCTTTTTTCTTGCTAATAGAACTCTTAACTTGTTGGGAGTAGCATTGTGCTTAGATATTTACAATTTATTTTTTCTCAGCTCTCTTGAATATAAAAAAGTACAATTACATGTAAGTGATAGTTATTGGATCAAACACCCAGGTAGGTCTTAAAAGTCTTAAGTCTTGAGCTTATAAGAGTCATCATTCTGATCTTTCCCTTTACTCTATATTTCTAACTCGAAAGGGACTGTGATATCTGAAGTTCCCAGGACCATCAAGTGACCATTGGGTCATCTTGACAGTGGATGCTAAAGACAGAGAGATAGAATACCACATGGACTATCATGTCAGATTTGGACTGTCTCCATTTAAACTTCATGATATTTGATAGAAAAATAACATTAGTATTTATGTATTCTATCTAAAATTTAACATGAAGAAATAGCTCTTAAGTGCACCATATGATGAGTTTTGGTAAATGTGTACATTCATGTAACCACCACATTGCAGTCAAGATATAGAATATTTACATCTTCCAGAAAATTCCCTCATGTCCTTTTTCAGTTAATCTCTCTGCCCATGTTCTGATTTCTAACCCCACAGATTGGGTTTGCTACTTATTGGACTTTGTATAAATGGAATCATAAAGCATAAACTTTTTACATATACCTTTTTCCAATCACCACAATTTTTAAAGATTGATCTATGTGTTTGTGTATATCGATAGTTTATTTTACGTTTACTGCTGAGCTGTATTAATTGTAGAAATATACCATCGTTCGTTTACCCATTCTCTTCCTGATTAACGTGTAGGTTGCTTCCAGTGTTTGGCTGTTGTGACGACAATGAATAAAATTTCTATGAACATTTGGTTACAAATCTTTGTATGGATGTATGATTTCATTCCTCTTTATAATGCAGGAATGAGATACTTAGAAAAAGAATTGCTGAGCTATATGGTTAACAGATTTATCAATATGAGGAACTGCCAAACATTTCTATAAATTGTTCCATTTTATAGGGCCACCAATAATACATGAGTTCCATTTGGCCGCACATTTTCACATTTGAATTTCTTATAATTTGTAATTCTAACCATTTTAATGGGTTTGCAGTGGTATATCTGTGTGATTTTAATTTGTATTTTTCTGATGAGTGATGTTGTTGAGCAACTTTTCATGTTTATATTGGCCATTCATACCTTCTTTTTTGAAGTGCCTGTTTTTAATAGATTCTTTGATTTCTTATTGTAGAGGTATAAAAGTTCTTTGCATATTCTAGGCAAAAGATCTTTGTTCAAGATTCTATATCTATAATCTGAATTTGTGTGAGCATGCACAATATATATTCTGAATATGTAGCTTGCCTTTTTATCATTTCATATATTGCTTTTAATTTCTAATTTTGATAAAGCCACATTTATCATTTTTATTTCATGTTAATGCTATTTGTTGTCTAAGAAATATTTACATTCACCAGAATTGTGATATCTTCCATGATGTCCTCTGAAATGTTTATAGTTTTAATTTTTTACATTTAGAACTATGATATATCTTTATTAGATATCTAATGTGGCAGGAAGATATAGCCAATGTTCATTTTTCATATATTGATATCTGGTAGTTTCAAGATTATTTGTTATAGTAGAAGTGAGTTTCTTACAGACAATATATGGCTTGGTAATTTTTAAAATCTCTTTTTCTATGTTTTGTCTTTATTTGATGTGTTTAGATTATTTATATTTAATGTAATTATTGTTATATTAAGAATTAAACCTGGCATTTTATTGTTTTCAGTTTGTTCATTTCTCATTTTCTGTTTCCTTTTTGATCTTACACTATGGGAAGCTACTGATGAATTTTGATCAGACAAGTCGCAGGACCTTGTTTTCATGTTAGGAAGGTATTCCTGGTTCTTTGCAACATTTTATTACTTAGATAATGGTGAAATGATGAGGAAAATTAGGAAGATATTGTACTACTTCAGTGAGAAAAGATGGTGCATTGGATGCTGATGGTAACAATGAAGATGGAGGAAAGTGTATGAAACCAAGATATATAATACATACACAGAAAAGATAAGTTTTACCAGCATTTAAGATAGAATGAAAAGATAAAGCACTGAGAAATCTAAATGATTTTTCCCAGGATTCAAACTTGAGCAACTGGGTAGATAAGATTTCCTAAAATGAAGAAAGGAAATAATAATTTTAGGAAGGAAAAATAAATGTTAAAATTTGGGAATCATTGGTTTAAATTCCTAAGGCATTTAGTAAATCTCATGTGGGCATTTCTGCTAATAAAAACAAAGAAAAATTGTGTCTGTATACATGGTAATTAAAGCTACAAGAATGCTTGAGAATATTAAAGATACACTGTGGAGTGAGAAATGCAGATAATAAACTAATAAACTGTAGAAAACTTTTAATAACAAAAGGTTATTAAAAGAGCATTTAGAAAAAATACTGAAAAAAAATCTATCAGAAGGAAAAGAGATAGACTATTCTGGCACAGAAGATAAATAGAAATGTGTTCAAGAAGAAGAAATTGATTTATTGTACCAGTTGCTGCCAATATTAAATTTGGTAATTCATTGCAGGGATATTGGTAATCACTGATTGAATTGGGTCGAAGAATCAGTGATGATAGTTCAGGTTCAGGCAACATGTGACAAGTTTATGCAGAATTTTGGCTATATTAATCCCCAGAGATGTTGTGCAACTGGAAGCTTTTAAAATATGCCTTTTGAAGCTTGTATAAAAAAGAAAAGGATATCCCTAGTTATCAGAAACAAAGAGAATTGAGAGTCACACAGGAAAATGTGGATGGTGTCATACATAGTATCATGGCTTTAAATACCCATGAAAGAAAGAAAATATATGGCTTAAAGTTAAAATGAGACACCTGCATAAAAGATAGAACCATTAGAGGAATCTAGAAAAAAGTCTGTCTGCTGAATAAAAAAATAAAAATAAAAATAAAAAAGCAATAAAGATTTTTGCTATTCCCAATGCTATAGGTTAAAAATAACAAAGTTTGTCATGAAAAATCCAAACTCTTGCCGGGCACAGTGGCTCATACATATAATTCCAGCACTCTGGAAGGCCAAGACAGGAAGATTGCTTGAGCTTAAGAGTGCGAGACCCTGTCTGTACAAAAAGGAAAAATTAGCCTGACATGGTGGTGTGCTTATAGTTCCAGCTACTCGGGAGGCTGAGGCAGCAGGATCAATTGAGCCCAGGAGTTTGAGGTTGCTGTGAGCTACAATGACAGCATTTCACTCCACCCTGGGTGACAGAGAGAGAAACTCTATCTCAAAAAAAAAAAAAAAATCCAAACTCTGGTCTTGCACATTAAGTTGGTGTGAAGTCTGAATATGTACTACTTATCTGAAGAGAAAAATTGCAAGCTAAGGAACTTATATAAAATGTAAAGTCAAGCAATGGTAAAGCAGAAGATACTTCTGAAACCCAGGCATAAGATTCCCAACCATTTGCACAAGACATGTGGCTGAGTAAAGTCCGTAGTGAATAACTACAAAACAAGAAAAAGACATGCTGTGAAAAGTAAAAAGAAAAAAAAAAAGATAAAAGAACTAAGATACTAAGTACTTGGACCTATTAGAATTAGTAGAATAGGTAATAAAACATGTTAAAAACAGAAAAATGATATCCTTAATATACCAGCAATGAATGTTTTTAAAATTTGACATAAAAAGTAAAGACAGAGGAAAATATTATAACAGAGTGGGACACTTGCAAACAGGCTGGCATAGACTGATAGAATTAACTTTGTAGACTCAAGAATTGAATGCAAAACTTAACAGCAACAAGAAAACTGCTTAATAGAGAAAAGGACATCTGGTTTTTGGTGAGAGAGTGCTGTGGCATTTTTATCCACCTACCTACTATCTTTTATTTTTCAGGGCAGTGGCTGCAACCGTGGAGATGGCTTCCTGCACTTTGGTACAGCTTTGGTACCAGGGCAGTGAAAATGGCTTTGTTCCTAAAATACTGTGGCTGTGCAATTTGACCTGGCTGGTGTTTCCCTGCGAGATTAGCACAGAGGCTGACTTGCTTTACTACTACTTGCTTTCTACCTTGGACTGCAACAGCTTTCTGGGTAGTGGCAGTGTCTATCAAAAGATTTAAATACACACATTTTCTGTGCCTATCTGGACCAAGAGATGACATATGAAGCAAGTGGTATGCAGACTCAAGCCTGGGCAGGAGAAGGCAAAGGAATAAGTCTCTTATGGGATTAAGGGCTTTGAAGAAAGAATGTTTTGCATATGCCCAGGATTGGCTGCCTGCTGAGAAAAGACCTGAGAAGACCCTAGACTTGCACTTCTGACAGATCTGTAGGCTCTGTTCAAGCAGGAGGTGAAGCAAAGGGAGAGCTGTAGGCAGCCCGCTTAGTACTGAAGCAGTACCCCAGGCAAACTGTGCTAGAACCAAGCTGCAATGACCAATTGAATAGTATCTCTCTCTCTCTCTCTCTCTCTCTCTCTCTCTCTCTCTCTCTCTCTCTCTCTTGCTCACTTGTTCCAGGCATTTAGGAAAACCTTTCTCAGATCACTGACTGACCACTGAGACAATGGAACACAGATTTCAATGACCACACATGACAAGGACTACAATCTTTGTAATAAAAGTTTGAAAAAGCAACAGAGCGAGATCCTATTTCAGAAAAAAAACAACAAACAAACAAGCAAGAAAACAAACAAGTCACTACAGACCACAAAAACCAGAAGCAGCAAATCTTGGGGAAGAGGAAAAATCTGATTTCCTGATTTCACAGACATCTTTTTTCCTTTTTAAAATTTATTTTTTGTTATCAAAGAGAATGTCCAGAAACATTGCACTCTGAAGAGCTTGTTTGTGGCATTGTTTTACAAAAGTTTCTAATAGAGAGTAAATATTTTATTTTCTGATGTATCTTTCACTTATTAATTAATGATGAGGTAGATGAACTGATGCAATTACTTAAAAAAAAAATCCAGACAGTCTTATAAAGGAAAAAACATCCCTTATCATTTTGCATTTGTTGGTGGCAGTGAATTCAGTGGTCACAATACCACCACTAACTAAGAATCAACTTCCCCACAGTAGGGAGCAGTTCTGGACTTCTCAATAGGTCACAAAGGTCTCTCAGATATAGGCATCATGTATGAAGTCTCGCACAAAATGTCTGTGCCACTTAAATTACACAATGTGGCAATGTTTTTTTCACGAGGACATAATATTGAAAGAAGGGGCAAAGTAGAAAACCACCTGTTTGCATGTTATATGTGAGTACATGATTGTACTGTGCATGGATTTAAGGGCATTGCAGCCTTTGTTAAAAGAGGAATTCCACCAATTGAAGCCTCTACTGCTCTTGGTGCTGAAGGTGTCCACTCATTGAACCACATGTTGTTAGGTCAGAACCTTCTTCATCTACTGTTTGGCTCAAATGGTTTCAGCTTAGTTTGGTTGCCCATCTCTTCCATTTGAACTTTATTTCTCAGCCTCAGGATATGTGGGGTACTTGATAGTTTCTATCTTCTCTTGACTTCATAGGAGGGATATAGGCCCGTCCTTCCCAGTTTTCTGTTGACACCTTTAGAATAGCCATCCCAGTGATTTCCAGCTACACCAATAGTATCTCTAGATTCCATGGGGATTTCATCTGAAGTTTGATGTTCATGAGGATAAATGGCAATCTGGTTGTGAGCATTTTGGCCCCAAAAATAGTAGATGTCATCTAAAAAATGGAAGTTTGCAGAGGATCAGGATGCAGTGTTTGCATGATTTCATAAGCAACTTGACAGACCTGGGATGAAAAAGCACACACTAAGAAGTCTGCCTGAGAGAGAAAATGGATATCCAGGATCACACCCCAAAGTGAATTTTCTGTATATCGATTATGTAGTCCAGCAGACCAATAGATAGAATTATCACTAATAAATTCATAATTGGGGTACTTTGTTTTGGCTTCCTTTGATAAAGAAGAGTCATCCGTGGCCAAATATACTGTTTCTGTCCACTTGCATTCTGCATGCAAGGAGCTGAAAATATTCTTCTACATGCACCATGAATTCCTTGATGGGATGGAAGGCAGCTTCTGTTCCCACTTTGTGCGTCTAACATGGACTCCAATAACTGGGTGTTTGAAGCCAAGCTTCTTGGTGGCCTCTTCTATTTCCTTTTCCAGCCAAGGTTGTGGCGGATCAAGTATCTGACAACTGGGACACCCGCCACACTGCAACATCACCACAGACACATGCAAGTCCATCTGTGAGGTCCTCTGGTGCAGCCAAGGGCAGAAAGGGAGGACGCAGATGAAGACTGTCTACGATAGGGAGCTCGACCAACTGAACATTTTTGTCTTTCACTTCACCTGACCAGTGTCCAGTGGAGATGCCGGATCTGTCTATGCACGTCTCACTTACAGATGAGACATTGCGATATTCAAAGGCCTACTTTTCAACAATAACAAAAAATAAAAAGTCATACAAAGAAACATGAAAGTATGTCCAATTAATGAAAAATGTAAATTATCAGAAACTGGCCCTGAGGATAACAGACATTGACCTTACTAGATAAAAACTTTAAAACAATTGTCTCAAATAAGCTCAGCAGTTAAAGGAAACCATGGACAAAAGGCTAAAAGAAACGAATAAAATGATGTATGAATAGAATGAGATTATCAATAAAGAAATGATAAAATGAATCAAAAAGAATTTATGGAGCTGAAAAGTGTAATAAATGAATTGAAAAAACTTACTAGAGGTATTTGACAGAAGATTTAAATAGAAAGAATGAAGACTCAGTGAACACGAACTGGATAAATGATCCAGTCTGAGAAGCAGAAAGAAAAAAGAATGAAGAAAAGTGGACGGCGCCTGAGGACCTGTGGGGAGCGCGGGGGTACTGACGCGTGCATTGCCAGTCTCAGACGGATAAGAAAGAGGCAAAGGGACAGAAAGATTGCATGAAGAAATAATGGCAGAAAACTTTTCAAATTTGATAAAAGACATGAATCCAAACATCCTCAAAGCTCCAAAAACTCTGAGTAGGATAAACTTGAATAGATCTGCACATCTTCGGCTTAAAATCTGACTCTGGGCTTTCGAATGGGTCCCTGCATTGTCAAGAAATAATGTTTGGCGGAATTTAAAATTTACTTCAGAAAAAGGCATTTTAAACAAATTTATTTGATGAGGGACCAGTGACTGACCCCCAACCTTCCACCTTCACTTCTCTGCCTTCTTACAACTAGCTCCCCCAAAACTAACCTTGAAAACATTTAATCAAATTCTGAGAAGAGTCACTTGGTTGCTGTTTTGTTCATGCACATAGAGGAATTTAAAATAGTCCTTCAGCCTTCACCTTTTGAAATAATTCTTAGTGGAAAAAAGCATTACCATGGAATATTGGATTCATTTACATGAGTATCCCACGAAGAACCTAACTCCTTGTCCCTGAGAGTAGAAATCTTAGAAGACTTCTGGGGTGGGCCTCATCAAGATCTGCTAGCAGAAAAGGATCTTAACTTTCACAGAGAGGCACATTTTAAGTTACCATCACAAAGTGGCTTCCTGTTTCTGAGGCAGCAGTGTAGCCTTTCTTTGATCCCTACTTTATTATCCTGTAGCCGATGTTCCCTGGCCCCTATCTTGTGAGGGATGCCAGCATGCTATTGGGTTTTATATTTTGTTCTCACACAGTGTGATAGCCCATGCCCATTCATCTAAATTGACTGACTTCACACATCTCATTTTTACTAATTGGCACCAATGTTTCCCTCCTGTAGCTTAATAAATTCTCCTTTTGATTAATACTGCCAATGCAACAGTGACCTCATCTTACTTATACTTCCCTCTAGGCAGTTGGAAATAATATACATTCTCTTTAGATTAACTGAGGTCCTGAGATTAAGATATAATTTAGCTGGGAAAGAAGGGCAGACAAGGCCTCACCTAACATATGCAGACAATTATTAGACAAGACTGAAAAGAGTGAACAACATTTGTCCCCAAGTTAATGATTGATATAAGCTATTACGAAGTCATCCTACTTCTTTTATTTTATTTGATAAAATACAATTCTGAAAGATTTCTACATTAAATTTCCCAAAATCAATGCACTTATGTTCTCAGGTGTGTAATTATTCATAGAAAAAAGATTAAACATACCTAATGTAAATGCTAATTGTGTGTATTTCTAAAAGGTGAGTTTTAAATGATTTTTAACTTAATTGCCCTTTAATTTCTCATTTTTTAAATTTGGAAAATTTGAAATAGCACATAAATTTGATATAAAAAGAGCTACTTAAAATCATTTTATAAAATAGTATATTTCTAGGATTTATACTTAAATTAAAACATGCGAATAATATAATGATGAGAATGAATACTTTTGATACATAAGATCATGTTACTCTTCCTCTCAATCTCCATATCTTTTGTACATTTTATAATTTCTACACATATTCATTTACAATGAAAAATACAAACTCTCTCACAAAATGAAAGGCAGCAGTGCTTGTGCCACTGTAGGCGTGTCATCCTCAGGTACTTGAGGCACAGCTGCAACAGATCATAACAAGACTCAGAGGCTGGACATAATTGAATAATTGGAATTTATATTTTTCAGCCATATTTTCCATATGTACTTAGAATTCCTTGGCACTTACAGCCAGAAAATCAAAGATTCTCCATCTTTACTTAGTGATAATTCCTTGCCTTGCTTCTCTTGCTCCAAAATAAAATTTCCTATAGCCTCTTTAAATGGTTTAAGATGACATATAACAATGAAACCACTTGTTGGAAATGTTTTTAGGAAACATTGAGTATTTTGACCAACTTCCCTTAAAGCCAAAAGGATTATAATATTTCCTAAATACAATAAATACTTTCTGGGTCAATGTCTTTGTATTTCACTTCTAAACAATAAAGATTCAATGTCTCAAGGTTTAGATAAGTGCATACTCCTGCCACCAAGACAATGCACAAAAAAATTGATACTTTCAAACAGGATTATCTTCCAAATATGCCAGCTATCAAAAATCTTCCTGCACAATCCTCAGGAAAAGTAAATTTTACTTTCCATCCTCCACTGAATATGTAATAGATTAATGCAATAGAAAATCTTCACACTGACACTGATGATGGATCATTGTTTACACAGCATCCTTGTTTCATAAGCCAATGAGGAGATTGTACCTCTCATCTACCTCTAATGACAGTTATTTACCTTTTTCATTTTTGACTTGGTGATGTGATTTGTACTTTGCCATTATTCATTCTTGGACAATATATAATATAATAGAATATGCATTTATTTAAAAATTGTATGCCAAATTCATCAGTATATTATGTTTTTTGATTTTATATCTTGTTACTGAGAACTGCACACTCTCAGCACAAATAATTCCATCCAACTGCTCCACATTAAGAGACTTGCTCAAACTCTAGTGTGGCTTCTATCAGCTCAAGACCATACCCTGGGGTGACCCCAGCTCCCTTAAGAGGCCAGCCTGAGGAAGCTTAATCCTGTCAGAAGTATTTTCTGTTTATTCCAGCCAAAACCAGACTATAGACCCCTGATCTCCCTTTTCTTAGAACATTTACTTTAGAAAACTTGCAATTGTAAATAATTTTTCTTCTTGAGATGTAAATCTTCTACTATCCAAAATTTATTTTCAAGGACCTGGGATGCATTTCTGATAAATCCATCACTGAGAAGGCTAACACCCCTGTCTCCCTGTGTCTGTGGGCTGGTAGGAGCCTGACTTCTGTAAGTGCCAATCGCAAACATTGACGCCTAATCACATTGACTAATTTCCCCACTTAACATCCATCAGGGCTTTTGCTTTAGCATACCACAGTGTTTCAGAAAAAGCTCTTGTCTTTTGTTTCAGAGAAGTTGAGCTCAGTTTTGCTGAAGTCTCTCTGCCCTGCTAAAACAGCCTAAATAGTCTGTTTTCTCACTTTTAGCAAATGTCCAGCTCTGGGGTTTTTGTTTGTTTTTCGACATTTCTTAAATGAAAATCTTTAGACAAAATAAATGTGACAGAATTTATTTAAGCAAAGAACAATTCATGAATCAGGCAGCGCTTAGAACCAGAAGAGGCTCAGAGAGCTGTGTTCAGCAGCAGGAGCAGTGAGCTTCCACAGGCAGATTGGCTTCACCCAGGCATTTGCCTTACTCGAATATGGTGTGATGAAACATTCACAAAGTCTGATCAGTTGTCTGCTTGTGATTGGCTGAAGCTTGATCATTTCTGATTGGTAAAATCCCAGCTTTTTTTTTTTTTTTACAGAAATATACTCCTCAGTTAGGTTGTGGTTTGTTTTGTAGGAACTGAAAGTACAGAGATTGTCTCAGGCTATTAACATATTTGTCTTACTCCATTTGGACTGCTATAGCAAAACAGCATAAACTAGGTGGCTTACAAAAAACAGAAATTTATTTCTTACAGTTCTGAACATTGGAAGTTTCAACATCAAGGCACCAGCAGATTTTCTATCTGGTGAGGGCCCAATCTTCAAATATGGCAGCTGCTTGCTGCATCCTCACATGAAAGAGGCACAAGGCTGCTCTCCAGAACCTCTTTTGTAAGGGCGCCAATCTATCCATGAAGGCTCCAACTTCATGACCTAATCACCCCCAAAGGCCTCACGTCTTAATACTATTACACTGAGGGTTAAATTTCAACACATAAATTTGGAATTAACACATTCAGACCATAACAGTATATGTAATTAATTCCAATATAATCCATGTTGTTTTGTAAAAATAATGTAAAATTTCTTTTGGAAATCATTGTGTAAATTACAGAATTTAAGAGTTCAAAGAAGTCACAGTTCATATTGTGCCTACTTACATTATTTATTTCTCAAATATGGATATTAAAACAAAAATTTGTAGGTAAGAAAATCTGTGAGTAGAAATGTTAGTCCTATAGAGAAGAATCATCAAACCTGCTTTGTTTGTTTTTCCAATATAAAACTCTTGACTTTTCTTTTACTTTTTTATTGTTTTATTATTTTGCACAGAAACACACATGGATAAGCTTGACAATACAGAGAACAGCTTCTACGAAATAGGATTAAATTTAAAGCATAAAACATAATATAGAAACCACAAAATATTTTTCAAGTTTCTTTTAAAATTTATTACAAATAGTATCAAATAACATTTTTGTTCCTTAATTCTAATCAAAATGGATTATTTAATCTCTGGTAGAAAAAATTGAAATAGATATGTTCATTGCAATCTACTTTGGAGAGGGACAAAGTGTTTTGTAATAATTGAAGATGTAGAAGACTATGTAAAGGAGCTAAAATAGGGATTTTAAAAACTATTTAAGTACTGTAGGGCTGTCCTAAAGGGAAAATTAAATTTCACTTCTCTCTGAGTGAATACAAAAACTGAGGTTAGACATGATCAGAAATAGGCTTTGGCTTTTTGAAAGTGGGAATTTGAACTCTACAAATATGAAATCTGCTATCCTTTTGGGGGGGGACATCATTCATCATAATTCTGGTGTTTCTGCAAATCTTCTGAGCAGCTATAAAATTATTTGTGTGATAGCCTTGGAAGCTAGAGATAATGTCTCCCTAAAGACAGAAAGTCCTGAAAACACTCCAAGACTATAAAATCTCCCTCCTTTCTCTCAGAGATAAGTTATTTACATTCCAGGGTAATCCACCTAATCTCTTTCTAGGAGGGTAGGACAAGCAGGTTTGCTGGTGCCTGCTGTGTAAATTAGCTTGTTAAGCTCGGTTTTCCCAAGTCACATGGACACACAGACTGTCACACGGACTCGTGTGGGCAGCATCCACTTGGGCAGCACCCGCCAGGCCCACTCCACATCATTCCTGTGCAGAAGGGGAACGTATGTGAGTAAGTTGTGCCATGAGTAATCCATGCCTGCATCCATTTTGGCTCATGGTTTCCTTCCTGACACTGAATTTACCCAGCAAATCAAGGAAGGGTGTCACATTTCTGGGATTCTATAAGATGGCCCAATAGAGCTAGTTGGCTGTGAACAGTGAGTTATCTTTCAAGAAAGAGAAGGAATAATGCCAAAGGTGTTTCCGACATCAGCAGGACTGCCACTGCCACCATGGTCCCAGAGGGCACAGATGAGGAAAGGGGTGGGGTGAAATTGTCTTCTTCTCAGTTCCAGAAGGATCTGGGCCATGCTCAGTGCCAAAGGATGGAGCCACTCCCCTAGTGGGCCCAGAAGGCATAAACACCGCAGTGGGCCTGGAAAACAGAATGTGGAACCAAATGGGATTACACTGAGCATTAGAACCTAATAGAATTTGCTTGGGACCCCTGATTCCTTTCTTCTTTCTTATATCTCCGTTTTAAAATGAGAATGTTTATTGTATGCCTGTCCCACTATTGTACTTTGGAATTCACCAATTTGTTGTCTTGTTTCACAGGTTCAGGGCTAGAGAGAAGTTTTGTCTGAGGATGAGTAATACCTTGAGTGTCACTCATAGCTGATTTACATGATTCTTACATGAGATTTTGGACTTAAAGTCGATGCTGGAATGGGTTAAGACTTTTGGGTCTGCTGGGAGTGGGTGAATGTATTTTGCATGTGAGAAGGACATGGATTTTGTGGGGTCAAAGGATGCAGCTGTATAAGCTAAATTGCTCCCCCCAAATTCATATGTTGATGTCCTACACTCCAAATACCTCAGAATGTGACTGCATTTGGAGATAGGATCTTTACAGAAGCAATTAAGTTAAAATGAGTTCATTAGGGTAGACTGTAGTACAATATGACTGCTGTCCTTATAAGAAAAGGATATTAAGATGCAAACATCTATAGGGGGACAAATATGTGAAAATGCAGGAACAAGATGGCCTTTTACAAGCTAAGAGGAGATATTCCAAAAGAAAGTAACCCTGCTGACATCTTGATCCTAAATTCTAGCTTCTGGAACTATGAGAAAATAAATGTTTGTTGTTTAACTCACCCAGTCTGTGGTCCATTAGTACTGCAACCCTAGCAAACTAATACAATATTTAAGAATTCATAAAATGTCACATGTTAAATGAAGTCAGTAAAACACTTTTAAAATGCTGTGGGGAGAAGAAAGAATCCTCCAGATGGTTGAGTAGGAGGTGTCAGACTCTATATCCTGCCACAAGCACACCAGATTGACAACTGGACATACATTAATACCCTATGTGACAAATCCAGGAACTGCACAAGGGACTCCTGGACACTCTGTCTCATACCCACACAGAAATTGGTGGGAAAAGTTGAGACACAGTCTCATAATAAAACTCATCCTTAGCACAGAACCGTACAATCCAGATAGAGGCCCCAGCTCCCAGTGTCTCCCTGAGGAGCAAAAGATTTGAGCCACACATCTACCACCCTAACTTTTCCCGCTGTGACCTGAGGGTCTAGTTTTTAATTTGCATGTCTCTGTATGCTAGTGAGTTGGGCATTCACTAGTTCCCCACGGGCTACAAAGAACAAAAAGATAGTTTGAATAGGAGTGCAAGCATTTACAGTATCTGATTCCCCCAGCTCAGCTCAGAGGAAGCAGGCATTAAAACCCAACTCCCAGCTTCTGCCTTTAAGGAGTTAGACTGCACATCTAGTGCCTCAACTTTTCTGGCTGATATCCAAGGACCTGGTTTCTAACTCACCTGTTTCTGGGAGCTAATGGGCCAGGCAAGCATTAGTCCCCTGGGAGCTTAAAGAGGTGTGTGAGCACTTCCTGTGGCTTGCTCTAGTAATAAAATCAAACCTCCAGGTTCCCCATATAAGGAGTTTTACTATGCATCCAGACCCCTTCCCCAAGTTTTCTGGGTGATACCCAAAGAACTAGCTTCTAACCTGCCTGGTCTCTGAGAGCTGAAGGGGCTGGGCATTGGCTAGGCCTTTGGGAGCTACAGAGCAAGGCAATAGTTGAAAAGAGAGTGCAGTCTGAGCAAGCATACAGACATTTGCCACAGCACCCCTCTCCAGCTTAGTGGAAAGTAAACGGGTAAGACTTCAGCTCCCAGTTTCTCTTTGAAGAGAAAAGGTTTTGGATCACACATCTAGTGCCCAACTTTTCTGGCTTCTATTTATAAGATTGGCTTCTACCTCACTTGTCTCAGGTCTCTGATGGAACTTTGCATAATCTAGACTCCGGGGCACTTCTAAGAACAAAGGTGGTATTTTAGATGACAACAAAGGTTTTAGAGGCACCCAGAATCTTTGGCTAGGCTGAATGATAAGGGTGTTCTACTATTTAAGTCTAGTCTATGGAGACTGAGAGAGGCTGCTCTTTTATTTAATACACAGACATCAAGATAGACAGTCAAAGAAAATGAAGAAATAGGAAAGTGATTTCCAGATTAAAAATAAATAAATAAATCTCCAAAAACCAGCACTAATGAAAATGAGATATATGATTATCCCAATAGAAAATTCAAAATAACAGACATAAAGTACTCATTGAGGTCAGGAGAGCAATGTATAAGCAAAATAAGAATTTCAACAATGTGATAGAAAATATAAAAAAGTACCAAAAAGAAATTATAAAGCTAGAGAATACAATAACTAAACTGAAAATTCAATAGAGGGTTTCAAGAGCAGAATATAATAAGCAGAAGAAAGGATCGTGAACTCAAAGACAGGTCATTAAAAATAACCCATTCAGTGGAATAAAGAAAGTATAATGAAAACATGTGAAGAAAGTGTATGGGAGGTATAGGACACCATCAAGTGGACCAATGCATCATGTGAGTCTCAGGAAGAGAGAGAGAGATGGGAAGAAAGCTTATTCAAAGAAATAGTCGCTGAAAATTTTCCAATCTGGGAAAGATATAGACATCTAAATCCCAGAAGTCCAAAGCACAACACAGATCTGAGCCAAAATAATATGAATACATATTATAATTAAAGTATCAAAAATCAGAGACAAAGAAAGAATTTTGAAAGCAGCATGAGAAAAGTGACTTGTCATATACAAGGGAAATTCCACAAGTCTATTAGTAAATTTTCCAGCAGAAACTTTGCAAACCAGAAAGGAGTAGGATGATACAATCAAAGTGTTGGAGGAAAATAAAGAAATAAGAAAAAAAGAAAAACTGCGAACAGTGAATACTATCCTCAGAAAAGTTGTTCTTCAAAATGAAAGAGAGATAAAAACTTTCTCATGTGAACCAAGGCTGAGAAAATTCATCACAATTAGATTTGCCTTACAAGAAATGTTAAAAGGAGTTTTTCAAGTTGAAATGAAAGGACACTAAATGACAACATGATAGCACTATAAAGTATGAAACTCATTTGTAAAGGTAAATATATAGACAACTATCAAATGCTAAATTATTTTAACAATGGTGGTAAATCACTTTTAGTTCTACTATGACAGTTAAAAGTCAAAAATATTGAAAATAACTATTAGTAAAACTATACTTATAGATATATTAATACAATATAAACATTGTTATATAACATAAGGGGTGGAGAGGGAGATGTAAAATTGTAAAGGCTTTTTATGCAAGTGAAGTTATTATCAGCTTAAAATAGACTATTATATTTTCTGTAAGCCCCATGTGACCACAAAGAAAATACCTATAGAAGTAACATACACAAAAAAAAAAAAAATAGAAAGAAATCAAAGACCATTAACACAAAAAACACACAAAGAAATGAATAATAAAATACAAAAAAAAAAGAGAGAAAACAAGTGACAAAAGAACTACAAGACAAACAGAAAACAGTTAACAAGATGGCAATGGTAAGTCCTTTTCCACCAATAATTACTTTAAAGGTAAATGGACTAAATTCCAAACAAAAGATATAGAGTGGCTGAATGGGTAAAAAACTCAACGTCCAACTATATGGTGTGTGTCTAGGAATGAAACTGAATTAAGATTTAAGGACAAACAGGCTGCAAGTGAATAGATGAAAAAAGGAATTTCACACAAATGGCAAACAAAAGAAAGCATAATTGGTTATACTTATTTCAGACAAAATAAATTTTATGTCAAAAACTGTCTCTAGAGATAAGAGGCAAATACATAATGATAAAAGAGTTAATTCATCAGGAAGATATAACAATGGTAAATATATATGCATTGGACATCAAACTACCTAAATAAATAAAATGTTTTGGGAACAAGAATACTATTTTAGAAGATTAGTCTTTAATGCAAGTTATAAAAATTCTGGATTATCAAAATAAAGAGTAAAATATAAAAAGTCTTGTTATATTAAGAAAATTATATTTTTCTAAGAATTATATACTGTATTTATTAATATTTTTATTAACTATTAATTCAGTAGAAACACTTGCGGAGTATATATACCCTGCCGTTGTCTTTGAGGAGTAGGCCAAATTCTTACCAACAAAGAGAAAGTCTTTAGGATGAAATCATCGATTAGCCCATTAATGTTGGTGACATTAAAGATGGAATCTCAGTAACCACAAGCAATGGTTGCATTTAATGTTACAATAACAAAAAGCAACCTCTTTAAAGACATCTTTAGAAAAAGCAGTATCCAACTAGAACAAAATTATTCCACGTGAGAGAAGGAACTTCAGCAATGACAGATTCCTGGTTTGTCTCACTAATCCTTTGTTGGTGGGAGAGATTTACAACTTTATTGGAAAGGAAGAGACACACTTAGTTCTACCTAAGATTCCACTGAGCAATAACATTTATAAGTGCTACAAGAGTAAAGAGAAATTGGTCACTGATACAGGAGCCTTTAGGAAAGATTTAATGTCAGAGGAAGGCCAGGAGGTAAAGCCTGCTAGCTAATCTTAAATCACAAAAATGAGAAAGTAAGAAATGCCATGAGTTATAGAAGAAAGGAAAGAAAATAATGATCTTAATGTTCAAAAATATCACTAAAATAGTAACATAATAATTTACCTTTTAATTTTTTATTGTTAACTGTATAATTTGCCAATCAGAGATGAAAAGATTTAAAAAGACTTGTATGAAAAAGGAGTGGAAATTTACACTTGCAAGATGAAAATCTAGAACAATATGGTTTCAATAGAAACAATCATTCAAGTATAATTCTCTGTAAAAGGCCAAAAAAAATTTTAAAAAAAGAAAGAAAGAAAAAAGTTACAAATCCTGACCCCTGATGAGAGCAACTCCTGATATAATAGATAATGGGACAGCCTTAGAGACCACAGAACAGCAAAACTGGCAAGAAAAAGATGAATTCTCCATGAAAAGCACAGCACCAAACAGGGACTCTGCAAACCCCAGGAAGGTACATGAGAAGCACCGGGGCGGTGCTCTGGGAAAGCATATCGTACATTCAGCACCAAAGGCACTTCCTTCTCTCTTCCTTCTCCCCAGGCCACACACAGACTTCGGTTGAGCTGCAAGTTTGTCATATGAGCTGAGTGTGCAAGTGCGAGTTGTGTGTGCTTGTGTGGCCAGATCCGTGCACACACACATTGGAGACAGTGAGTGCATGGGTCAGTATTAGTGTCTAACACTTTATGATTCATGTCTTTGTTACAAAGACAGACTAAAAATTGCACCAAGACACATCAGTGTGAAACGTATCCATTACTTATTTGGGTATGTGTGGGTATATTCTAAAAGCTCCCTCCATTTGCCTCAACAAGGAAGGTGGGGTGGAGAAGAATGGAGAGATTCCTGGCAAGGGCTTTGGAGTCAGAGTACCGTGGCTGGAATTCCAATGCTACTCGTCCCAAGAGTGACATTGGGCAAATTATTTAAATTGGTAGATCTCAGAATTCATGTTTTCATCTTTACAATGGGATGAATATTACCTCCTATCTAACTGTACTGATAAAGGACATGTACATTAGAAACACCGAGCACTGTCGCTGGCATCAAAGTAAGTGCTTTACAAAGGGTGGTATTTGCACAAATTTAAGCTGATTTTAGTTGAAGTGTTGAATGATTTGTCAAAATACTTGCTGTAACAACTCCTATTGTATCCTGTCTATAAAATTCAATACTGTTATGAAATGAGAAGCTTTTATTTTAGGGACAGTGATAATTACCTGGTCCTTGACAAAGGGTATGCTCTGCAGAGTCCACTGTATTTAATTTTAAATGACTTTTCGCTTCCTGGAAAAAATTTTATTCTATACTCCATGAAAAGATCTCAAAAATCAATTTTACTGACAGTTTAAAGCATACTTTAATACTATGTCAACAAACAAAATGTGCCAATACGTGACTTAAGAGTGTTCTTCAATTTTTATTACCTAATAAACTTCAGAAGCTCACAGTTCATCTTTATAGATATATTTATACAGATGGATAGCTATGCTCATATTTTGATTTTGGAATATCACCTTTTCATCAATATTGTCTAAGTCAGAGAATCTGGAAGAAAATGCTTAGTAGGCCCAGTGACTTTGAATGCTCAGTAAGAAACAGATTACAATCTGTTAAATTCTAGGGCCTTGAATCTGTCGCTACCACACTGCAGTCAGGCGACCCCAGCCCTTCCCGCAGGGCGCTCGCCTTCCTGGGATGGGAGCCTCGGTTCCCACGGTGCCCGTTAGTTGCTTCTGTTCCTGATGCGACTTTCTCTTTCTCCTTCCTGTTTGAAAATTGTGCCTTCTGTTACTAACAGAAGGCTAAAATAGGTGGGAAAGTGTCAAGGGTGGAAGGACCTCCTCACGCGGCGGGATTCGTGGGTGAGACTTGCATTGTCTTGCAAACTTGTAAGCGCTAGACGCCAGGGAGAGACGGGCACCGCCGCCCGCTGCGCCCGCTGCGCCCGCTGCGCCCGTTCCTCTCTCCCGCGGCGACGCGAGCGCGGCCAGGCACGCGGACCGCACGACGCCGGGCGCGGGGACCAGGGCGCCCGCCCGCCCGTCCTGCGGAGAACTAGGGGGTCATTGGAACGTGGGGGTTGGAAAAGTTACTGAAACTCTCTTCTTGAAACCAGGCCCGCCGGGCATTGCCCCTGCCCCGGAAGGAGAACGCGGGATCCTCGGCGGGACGGTCCCCTCGGCCGCGCCCCGCTGTGCAGCCCCTTGCGCAGGCGCAAGCGCTTCTGCACTGGCTCTGCTAATCTTAAAACAGCAACTATTTTCTCTTTTTTAAAAAAAGAATAAAATTGAGTAATATTCCATTGTGAACATATACCACATTTTAATAATCCACTCATGAATTGATGGGCACATGGGTTGTCTCCACGTCCTTGCAATAGTGAATTGTGCTGCCATAAACATTCGGG
>VBSM01002217.1:1592891-1624402 GCA_008086735.1 Cheirogaleus medius
AGCCAGTCAGGAGACGGCAGTACCCCCTCTCCAAGGAGGCATGAGAAGGGATACCGGAACACATTGAGAGGCTTAAGCAGGAAGGGATCTTGGCGGAGTGCCAATCTCCTTGGAACACGCCGCTCCTGCCCATCAAGAAGCCACACAGAGGAGGGTATCACCCTGTCCAGGACCTGTGACTGGTCAACGAGGCCACGGTGACCCTCCACCCGGTGGTCCCGAACCCGTACACCCTCCTGGGACTCATCCCACCAGATGCCGCCTGGTTCTCCTGTCTAGACCTAAAAGATGCATTCTTTTGCCTGTGACTGGCTCCAATGAGCCAACCGCTGTTCGCTTTTGAATGGGAAGACCCCCAGACAGGAAGAAAGACCCAGCTCACCTGGACGCGGCTGCCGCAAGGATTCAAGAATTCACCAACCCTGCTCGGGGAAGCCTTGGCTACAGACCTAGACCCCTTCCCATGAGAAGAGACTCGCTGTGTGCTGCTGCAATACGTTGATGACCTTCTCCTGGTGGGAATAACTAAGGAGGACTGAGCAAGGGACCCGCTGTCTCTTGCAGCTACTCACAGAAAAAGGATATAAGGTTTCCTGGAAGAAAGCACAGATTTCAGACAGCAGGTCAAGTTACCTGGGCTTCCGCATCACCCGCGGGTGCCGCACACTGGGACACGAGTGCAAGCACACCATCTGCACCAGCCCAAGGCCGACGAAGCGGAGGCAGCTGCGGGAGTTCCTCGGGGCGGCAGGATTCTGTCACATATGGATACTAGGTTTCTCCCTGAAAGCTACGCTGTTATATGAGGCATTACGGGGCCCAATAATGGCTTTCTAGCAGTCAACTGGCGCAGTACCAGGAACTGCTGTGCGAAAACCCACGAGTACACCATCGAGACTGTGCTGACCTTAAACCCTGCCACCTTCCTTCCCACTAGGCCAGGGCCCCCAGACTCTGACTGTGCCGAGGCCGTGGAGGAGGTCTATGCAAGCCAGCCAGACTTGAAAGATAGTCCGTTGCCGGTGCCCGACCTGGAGCTCTACACGGACGGCAGCAGCTGCATCCAGATGGCAAACGGTTGGCTGGCTACGCAGTCACCACAGAGAGCGAAGTCATCATGTCAGCCCCTCTGCCTCAGGGATGGTCAGCCCAGAGGGCAGAGTTATGGGTGCTCACCCAAGCCCTCAGGTATGCCCAAGACAAAAGGGCCAATGTATATACAGACTCCAAATATGTCTTCGCTACGGTGCATGTACACAAGGCAGTCTACAAGGAGAGAGGGCTATTGACCGCAGGTGGAAAAGAAATCAAGAATAAGGAAGAAATTCTTCAACTACTGGAAGCAGTGTGGGCACCGAAGGAGATTGCAGTCATCCATTGCAGGGGGCACCAGAAAGGCACAGACCCAGTCGCCAACGGTAACCGTCTGGCAGACCAGGCAGCAAGACAGGCAGCCAGTATGGGACAACCGGAGGATCCCACCACCAAATGTCAGATCCTCCTGACCCCCAAGTGGCCCGAGAAACCCAGGTACGCGCCAGAGGAAGACCAATGGGCAGAGCAGGAACAGGCCAGGAAAAACGCAGATGGATGGTGGCAGTTGCCCGACCAAACCGTCTTCATCCCAGGAAAGCTGGCCTATCCCATTGTGTCTCGGTATCATAATCTGACTCATCTGGGAAAAACAGCCCTCACCCAGCTGCTTGCCCGATACTATTATATAGCCAAACTCCCCTCAGTGGCAATGATAGTTAGCACCCAGTGCCAGACCTGTGTCAGGAACAATGCAGTGGCTAAACCAAGGCCAGCCCCAGGAATTCAGCACACTGGGGTGTCCCCATTTGAGGATGTGGAAGTGGATTTCACGGAAATCAGACCAAGCCGGGGATACAAGTACTTGCTGGTTATGATATGTACCTTCTCAGGTTGGGTTGAGGCCATCCGCACTCGAACTGAGAAGGCCAGAAGAGCAGTGAAGCTCTTGCTGAGGGAGGTCATCCCCAGTACGGCTTGCCTCTCTCTATCGGCAGTGATAACGGACCCAGCTTCACTGCAGAAGTTACACAGATCCTCTCCAAGGCATTAGGTATTCAGTGGAAGTTACACACGGCCTATAGGCCACAGAACTCAGGGAAAGTGGAGCGCATGAACCGAACCCTCAAGGTTATGTTGGCCAAACTCTGTCAAGAGACACAACTACCCTGGATAGATATGTTAAGCATCGCCTTACTGCGGGTAAGATGCATCCCTGGCCCCACTGGGTACTCACCCTTTGACATTCTATATGGCAGGCCACCTCCCATCATAAAATGCCTGAATATGGCTGGGATCCAAGGACTGAATGGGACCACTGGCCTGGATTCTTATAGGAATTGACAGTCTTCTTGAGAATTGGACTCGGGGCCTCCGCCCCAAGACACTGGACTAACTAGCTTCCGGGTAATCCTTTTCTAGGTCTATATGGGGTGCCTCTGTATTGTTCTTGGTTGGGGTTCTCTGGGCCCCTGCTCCAATAGACACAACCAACTGCCCCTCAAGCCATGTCCATAGCAAACAAGCCCTATAGAGGGGAGGGATAGCAGCTGGGATAGGACGCCCTGCTATCCCTCCAGAGTCAGCTAGACTCACTGGCAAACCCTGCAGAATAGACGAGCACTTGACTTACTCACAGCAGAAAAGAGGGGGACTTGTGTGTTCCCCGGGGGGAAGAATGCTGTTACTATATAAACCAATCAGGAATTGTAACTACCAAAGTCAAAGGGCTAAAAGAAAGAATCCACAAGAGAAAACAGGAGTTAGAACAGGCTTGGGGCTTTAATTTCTATTGCCCTAGCCGGGCCTCTATCCTTCTGATGGTAACCATGGGACCCTGCTTGCTCAATGCAGTTATTAGATTCATAGAGAGGTTGATGCCGCTGTGTAAACTGATAAGGGATCAAAAGTGAGGAATGACAGGGAAAACCCCCCACCCTGGGGCCCCATGGCTGAACTCACTGCTGATTCGATGCTTTTTGGATCCCAGTGCTGATTGGATATGTAAAGCTTGTTGTTGATTAGATGTAAAGCTTGTTGCTGATTGGATATGTAAAGCTTGTTGCTGATTGGATACTTTTTGAATCCCACCACTGATTGGATAACTCCTCATGCTCATAGTTGATTGGTTGTGTGTAACCCCAAGAAGTGTATAAAACCAGAGGAGAACAAGGAAGCAGTGCTCAGAATCTGGTGGCATGCCCCTATGAGCCCACCAGCGAAATAAAAGCTGATTCTCCGACTCTCTGTGTGCTGCTTGGTTCTTTACCCGGTCAGTCGCTGTAACACTTGCTGTGACACTTGCTGTGACACTTGCTGGAACAATGGTATGCACAGAAAAGTGACTCCAGAGAAGACATAGTCTCACTTGTTACTGCTGTTCCCGGCTCCAGGCTGTCACAAGCTCCTTTGCATGCTATTCACGCTCCTTTAATGACACCTGTGGATTCATGCTTAGGGACTGTTTTTCTTTTCCATGTATCTGGTTTGTTCCTATCTCACCGTTACCATGTGCCATTGAGACTCTGTTTTGACAATGGATTCAGGCTTCCCCACAGGAAATTATTATAAAGCTTTTGACTTACTCTTGCCTTGGTCTACACAGCTACCTCATTTTAGTTGACAACAATGAGGGACTATATATTGCAACACAGTCCAATTCTAACAGCCGAGCTATTCCTTGAATCTGCACTGTACCTTTCCCCACTGGGAATCACACAAAAAGTTTTAGTGATCACTAATTTCCTGAAAAAAGGGAGAAGTGAATAGCAGGTATATGATGGAACAACAATGGAAATATAACTAAGGAAAGGGCTAAATCTTGATACAGGCAGCAATGATAATCACCGTCAAAGTGCACTACCCAATCAGCACTGCTGGTGAGTAGGCGCCAGGCACTGTGCTGACCCTTCATCTGCTTTCTGATGTGCTTCTTTCTGAATCCTGAGCTGGTTACTCTGTAAGCATTTTGGGGCGTGGAGCCTCGAGCGCGTGGGGCTGCGTGTCAGGGCGCAGGGGGAGGCTGGGGCGGGTGGGGGCGAGTTCGAGATGTTCTTTGTTGCCGATCTCCGTCATCCGCTATGCTTCCCCCACCCCGCGCGGCGCGAGCCCTGCTTGTAAACTCCCGTGGTCCCACTGTAGCGCCGCCAGGTCCTGCCGGGCAGCCTGGACCTCTGCCTCCAGCTCCAGCCTGAAGTTGCTGGACTGCGGCCAGGTGGGCTCGGGCCGAGTCCTCGGTGTGTGTCTGTGGCAGTTCTCACCAGTGTTCTCCCCGCACGAACTTGCAGGAAACAGAACGCCTGTGTCGACCTGTGAGGTGGCAACAGTCTAGCCGTGCGTTTGTATCACCACTGTACTTGTGTACTCTAACAACTGTGTACATAATAAATTCCTAATGACTTCTAAAAAAATTATTTGATCTGCACAGTAACCGTTTTAAATCATGTTTGACTTTCTGCTTCTCCTTGGGTCAACCTTGTTTATTTTTCTTTAGAGCAGGTGTACAATCTGAAGGAAACTACCCACTTTCCTTTCTTCTTTTTTTCCTACCATTGTTTCAAAAACTCTTAGAATCAAAGCTGTCAATGTTTTGTGATAATTTCTTCCAAATGACTGCAAGAAGACTTATGGAGAAGCCAAATGTTTATCCAAAAAGTATATCTTCTGACATCCTTAAACTACACTGAACACGTCTGCCCTGTGACTCGGACCTCTGCACCGTGCCCCAGAGCGTCCCTCCTCCCGGGTGCCTTTGTCAGCCACTCACTTCTTTGGGTGATGGCGGCAGCAGCCCTCTCCTTCCCCAGACCTTTTCAAGTCCGTTCCCTCTCTTTCTCTCTCTTGTCTATTTTATTTTTTATTAAAAACATTTAAAAGAACCTAGACACCAAAAAGAAAATGGCAAATTATCTGAGGGCTATGCCTAATGTTGTAAAATGAAGCTGAACTGTGTCTTGATTGTAAAAGAGAAACCAATTTAGAAAGTATTGACTTGGAAGAACTTAATTGCTCATAAAATTAATTTATGGATGACTTTATTTGATGCTTGGAAACAGGAATACAAATGAACCAACTTTGTTGTTTAGGACTTTCCATGGCTAGCCAAGAAAAGGTAACTGACAAGAATAGAGAATTGAAACAGATGAGAAGGTAATAATGGTTGTTTACTCTCCGTTGGAAACATACCATATTAGGCTTATAACCAGTGGGCATTTATAAAACTGTTCAATAATATGAGTTGTAGACAGGTTAAAATTACCCAAAATTTTTAAATTGAATTATAATTTTAAAACTTTCAGTGACCAATGTTATCTTAAAATCAACATAGGTATGATTGAGTTTAAAGGAAATAGTATGCTCTGAAGAAGTTATAGGATATTTGCAATCTGTTAAGTCCCCAAGAGCCATCAAAGCAGAATCTTCCTGCTGAGATAGCATAATCTTATTATAAATTATCATGTAGGAAGAAAAGCAAAGCCCTGGCAACAAAGGATGCAGTATACACGTGTGTGTATGTGTGTGTATATGTGTTTGTGTGTGTATGTGTGTGTGCTTGTGTATATCCATCTTTTGCCATAATGACAGGTCTACAGGAACAAAAAGGAAATAGAAAAGCCTGTAACCTTCATTTGCTACAATGTACAAGTATCTATGACTTGGTTGTTATTAACGTTACCTTTGTATGTGATCTATACCTCTTTAATGGATTCCTTTAATTCTTGTAGTGTCTTCTCCTTTTTTATCTCAGTTCAAAATGATCTCTCCATGCTTAATTCAACCCCACAGTAAGAGTGGGTGGCCTCTCTCCATAACCTACTGGGCATGGGCCCTCTTTGTTTCAGTGTCCTGGGAAACTGTGAGAATGGTTATCAAATGGCAGGTAAGGCCCTTGCATAGAATATTGCTCCTGCATAGGTACTGACATGCAGTCAGTAATGATCCCAGCATTGATGGTGTGAGGTTCAGAACTGTGTCATGGCTGCGGGGATGGCAGGCACATTGCTTCGGCGAGGCTCTCTGGCATTCCTGCAGCATCTTGGCCAGGTTGCTGTAGGCAGATCTAATCACCCTGGCACCGCTTTTGTGACATGTCCGCACATGTCCGAGGCGATGCCAGTCACCAGACCCCACTCCTTACCCTTCACAAGCAAAACATACGCTTGCTTCTTTCTCACTGCAAAGGCTTGATGTCCTTTTAGAAAAGTTTTCCCCTCTGTTTAGATGGAAACTCAACTACTCAGTTATACATGACTTGTCTTTCCATCACTCAACAGTAGAGAATGCTTGATTTTCAAAAAATAAAATCAAAAATCCCATGTTACAATACAGATGCACAATTAAGCAACACTCACATAGTTAAAATCATACTAAAAAGAGATTAATAAATGCCATATGGAAATAACATTTATTCAGTGCTCACCACGTGAAAGACCTCTAGACATTCTTACATCTGCTTCTTTCTTACAAATGGGAAAAGTAGGATTTGGGATGTTAACCTACCTCAAGCGAGCAGCAGAGTCAGGCTTTGTAAATGTTGTACCTGACAGTACAGCCTACGGTGTAAATGGTGTGGACCTGGATTTCTTAGAGAAGCCCCTGCTTCAGGGAACTGAGCTTAAACATGTAACAAGGGCCTCTGTATTTATAAGCAAATCCTCTTATCCTTCAGATTACTTTCTTCAGGTTGCAAAGTTTGTCCGTTTAAGTGAGACACAGCACTTTCTACCTGTCGATGGGGCAGTGTGTTGGGGGCTGGTGTGTGCACGTTCATCATGCCCCTTGTAGATCAGTCAGCACAGGCAGTAACAGCAGAAAGAAAGTCTGTGTTTACTTAAATCATTTTAAAAGAGGATGGTTGCCCATACAAATGCTGCCAACTGGGCATGACCAGGACTCCAACTATTTTATCATTAAAGTCTTGATACTTATATTTTGTTTGAAATCTGTATAATATTTAAAATGATACTCAGCAATAACTCATATTCTGTTTTCCAAACTAATGAAATAAAGTGCTTTTTAAAGCAAGATACAGACAGAGTTGGCTATCATAATAATGTTCAGAAAATAACCTGGACCAGTGACACATGCCTGTGGTCCCGGCTCCTAAGGAGGCTGAGGAAGAAGGACCTCTTGGCACAGGAGTTCAGCCTGGGCAACATAGCAAGATCCTGTAAAAACAGAAAGAATTTAAAAACATATCATATAGATTTCCCAAATGAACCACGATGACTTGAGGATACAGTAAATATTTAATGTAATTAAAAACAATAAACCCAAGAACCCAAGAATGAAGTGGAAAGAATCAAGTAGTAAAGGGGAGATAGGTAGTAGAATAGTTGTATTTAAAACCAAAGCAAAAGAAAGTTTCTATAACTAAGTGGAATTATATTTGAATTCATTAGAGAGTAAGGCAAAAAGAGCAACATTCTACTGCTTATTAATTAAAGGTGAATTTTCCTAACTAAAGACCTTACAAAACCAGGGGGAAAATATCATTGCCATGTGCCTCTTGTGATTGGTTACAGTGCAAGATATAACTGACCATATCTCATATGGAAATGTTGAAAAATGAAAAGTTTATTTGTTTTAATTTTTATTTCAGCATAGTATGGGAGTACAAACATTTACCTTATATATATTGCCTTTGCCCCCTGTGAGTCACACCTTCAAGTGTGTCCATCCCCCAAACAGTGCACACCACACCTATTAGGTGTGTATATACCCAGCCTCTCCCCTGTCTCACCTGCCCAACACCCGGTGAATGTGACTTCCGTATGTGCACATAAGTATTGGTGAGTTAATAACAGTTTAAGGTGGATACATGTGGTGCTTGTTTTTCCATTTTTGTGATACTTCACTTAGTAGAATGGGCTCCAGCTCTACCCAGGATAATACAAGAGGTGTGAGATCTCCATCGTTTTTGTGGCTGAGTAGTACACTATGGTATACATATATCACATTTTATTAATCCACTCATGTATTGATGGGCACTTGGGTTGTTTCTACATCTTTGCAATTGTGAATTGTGATGCTATAAAGATTCTAGGGTAGATGTCATTTTTACAGAATATCGTTTTTTCTGTTGGGAAGATGCCCAGTAATGGGATTGCTGGATCAAATGGGCGTTCAACTTGTAGCTCTTTGAGGTATCTACATATTACTTTCCTCAGAGGTTGTACTAGTTTGCATTCCCACCAGCAGTGTATGAGTGTTCCTATCTCTCCACATCCACAACGACATTTATTGTTTTGGGACTTTTTGATAAAAGCCTTTCTTACTGGAGATAGGTGATATCTCATTGCAGTTTTGATTTGCATTTCCCTGATGATTAGAGATGTTGGACATTTTTTTCATGTTTTTGTTGGCCTTTAGTCTGTCTTCTTTTGAAAAGTTTCTGTTCATGTCCTTTGCCCACTTTTTAATGGGGTTGTTTGATTTTTTTCTTGTTAATTTTCCTGAGTTCTATATAGATTCTAGTTATCAGCCCTGTATCGATGTGCAGCATGTGAATATTTCCTCCCATTCTGCAGGTTGTCTGTTTGCTCTATTGATTGTACCGTTGGCTGAGCAGAATGTTTTTAATTTCATCAGGTCCCACTTATTTATTTTTATTGTTACTGTGATTGTCTTTGGGGTCTTCTTCATAAATTCTTTGCCTAGGGCAATGTTTATAAGAATATTCCCAACATTTTCTTCTGGAATTCTTATAGTTTCATGCCTTAGGTTTAAGTCTATGATCCACCGTGAGTTGATTTTTGTGAAAGGTGAGAGGTGCGGATAATATTTCAGTCTTCTACATGTGGCTATCCAATTTTACCAGCACCATTTATCGAATAAGCATTATTTTCCCCAGTGTATGTTTTTGTCTGCTTTGTCAAAATTTAGATGGCTGTATGAGAATGGTTTCTTAGATACTTGGATTCTTAGTTCTGTTCCATTGGTCTATGCCTCTCTTCTTCTGCCATCACCATGCTGTTTTAGTTACTATTGCCTTGTAGTATAGCTTGAAGTCTGGTAAGTTGATGCCTCCCAATTTGTTCTTTTTGCTTAAGATTGCATTTTCTATATGGGTTCTTCTCTGGTTCCATATGAAGTGTACAATTATTTTTAATAGATCTGTGAAAAGTATGTTCTTATTTTAATAGCGATTGCATTGAATCTGTAGATTACTTTGGGTAGTGTAGATATTTAACAATGTTGATTCTGCCAGCTCATGAGCATTGTATGGTTTTCCACCTGTTTATGGCCTCTGCTATTTCCTTCCTCAGTGTTTTGTAGTTCTCCCTGTAGAGATCTTTCACCTCCTTAGTTAAATTTATTCCTGGGTATTTTATTTTCTTTGATGCTATTGCAAAGGGTTTAAAGTCTTTTATTTAATTCTCAATTTGACTGTGTTGGTGTGTAGGAATTCTACCAATTTGTGTATTTTGATTTTATAACCTGAGACTTTGCTGAATTTGCTTATAAATTCCAATTGCCCATGGCAGAGTCTTTGGGGTTTTCTAGATATGAGATCATATCGTCAGCAAAGAGCACTACTTTGACCACTTCTGGCCCCATTTGGATGCCCTTGATTTCCTTCTCTTGTGTGATTGCTCTGGCTAGGACTTCCAGCACTATGTTTAAGAGAAGTGGTGATAGAGGGCAATCTTGTCTAGTACCATTTCTAAGTGAGAGTCCTTTCAATTTTTCCCCATTGAGTATGATGTTGGTTGTGGGTTTCTCATATATGGCTTTTATAATTTTAGGTAAGTCGTGTATATGCCTGTTTTTTTAAGGGTTATTATCATAAAACAGTGCTGAATTTTGTCAAATGCTTTTTCTGTGTTTATTGAGAGGATCATATGATCTTTTTTTTAACTTCTATTTATGTGGTGGATTACATTTATAGATTTGCATATGTTGATCCATCCCTACATCTCTGGGATGAAGGTCTCTTGGTTGTGAAGGATTATTTTTTTTGATAAGCCCCTGAATTCAGTTTGCTAGGATGTTTTTTTTGAGAATTTTTGCATGTATATTCATAAGGGATATAGGTCTGTATTTTTGTTTTTTTGTTGCATCCTTTCCTGGTTTGGGTATCAGGGTGATGTTGGCTTCATAAAACGTGTTGGTGAGGATTACTTCCTTCTCGATGTTGTGAAATAATTTCTGCAGGATACGCACCAGTTCTTCTTTGCATGTCTGGTAAAATTTGGATGTCAAACCATCTGGTCTGGGACTGTTCCTTTTAGGAAGGTTTTTTATTGTTGCTTCAATTCTGGCACTTGATATTGGACTCTTCAGGAATTTTATTTCTTCCTGATTGAGCCTAGGGAAGCTGTGTGTTTCTAAGAATTTTTCTATTTCCTCCATGTATTCAAGTTATTTGCATAGAGGTTTTTATAGTATTCTTAGATGACATTTAGTATTTCCATGGTATTAGTTGTAAATTTTCCTTTTTCATTCCTAATTGAGCATATTTGAGTCATTTCCTTTCTGCTTCTCATTAATCTAGCCACAGGCATGTCAATTTTGTTTATTTTTTCAAAGAACCAACTTTTTGCTTTATTAATCTTCTTTATAGTTATTTGTTATCAATTTCATTTAGTTCTGCTCCAATCTTTGTTATTTCTTTTCTTCTGCTGAGTTTGTGGTTGGTTTGCTTATTCTATTCCAGTTCTTTGAGACAATTCATTAGATTGTTGATTTGTGATCTTCCTGTCTTTTGGATTTTGGCATTTATAGTCTAAATTTTACTCTCAGGAATACTTATCTGTGTCCCACAGATTTTGATAACTTGTGTCTCCTTCATCATTTAGTTCAAAGAATCTTGATTTCCATCTTTATTTTGTCTCTAACCCAATAATCATTCAGCAGAAAGTTGTTTAGTTTCCATGACTTTGTGTAGAGATAAAAATTTCTGTTGGAGTTGATTTCTAATTTTATTCTACTGTGGTCTGAGAAGTTGCATGGTATAATTTTATTTTATTTTTTAATTTGTTGAGACATGTTTTTTGGCCTAGGTTATGATCAATGTTAAAGAATTTCCCTTGAATCAATGAGAAAAACATATATTCATTGGTTTTGGGGGAAAATGTTCTGTTCATGTCTGTTACATCCATTAGTTCTATAATTCTGTTTAAGTCTGTTGTTTCTTTGATTATTTTCTGTTTGGAGGATCTATGCTATTCTGTCTGAGGAGTGTTGAAGTCCCCCGGTATTACAGTACTGCTATTTATCATTTGTTTAGATCAAGTAGGATTTGCTTTATGAATCTGGGTGCACCTGAGTTAGGTGCATAAATATTTAGAATCATTATGTCTTCCTGTTGAATTGTACCATTCACCATTATATAGTGACTCTTTTTTCTTTCATTAATTTTATTGATTTGAAGAGTAAGTTTTCTGAAATCAGAACTGCTACGCCAGCTTTTTTTGGCTTCTGTTTGCTTGAAATATTGTTTTCCATCTGTTCACCTTGAGTCTGAATGCATACTTGTGGGTTAGGTGTGTTTTCTGAAGATAACAGATTTGGCTTGTGTATATTTATTCATTCAGTCTCTTTACTGGGCTGTTCAAGCCATTCACATTTATTGAAAGAATTGATAAGTGGGGCAGATTTCTGTTGATTCTGTCCAGTTGAACTTTGTTGCTTTGTTTTCTCTTTTGAGCCATTGTGATATCTGGCCTTTGCCCTTTAGATTTTAGATGATTTTACACTGGTGAGTGTTTATTTTGCTGATCCATTTGTAGCACTGTTCTGAGTACTTCCTGAAGGACAGTTCTTGTGTTGATGTATTCCCTTATTCTTTGAGAAGGTCTTTATTTCTCCTTCTTATAAGAAACTTAGTTTTTCAGGACACAAGATTCTAGACTGGGCATTATTCTGTTTGAGAAGAGTGAACATGAGGCCCCAGTCTCTTCTGGCTTATAAGGTCTCAGTAGAGATGTCTGCACTTAGTCTGATGGATTTTCTTTTGTAGATTACCTGATTATTTTGCCTTACAGCTTATAAGAGGGCCTATTTCATGTTTCTCGTAGTCAGTCTGAAGGCTGGGTCAGGGTGTCTTCTTGTTTGCAATGAATCTCTTAGCGATCTGTTGTGCTTCTTGTACTTAGACATCTAGATTTCCAGCAAGACCTGGAAAATTTTCCTCCATTATAGCCTTGAATAGTTTGTCCGACCTTTGTGTATTTTCTTCTTCACCCTCAGGGATGCCTATGACTCTAATGTTAGGCTTCTTCACATAGTCCAACATTTCTTGTAAGCTTTTCTATTTTCTCTTATTTCTCTGCTCTATCTCTGCTACTGACTTGTTTGTTTAAAAGGTGTTATCTTCAAACCATGAGATTCTTTCTTCTGTTTGATCTACTCTATTCTTGAGGCTTTTCACTGTGTTTTGTAATTCCTTGAAAAAGTTAGTCATTTTAGAAGTTCTGTTTGATTTTTCTTTAATATCTCAATTTCTTTAGTAAATTTTTCTTCCAAGTTCTGGATTGTGTGTGTGTGTGTGTGTGTGTGTGTGTGTTGTGTGTGTGTGTGGTTTCTTTGTGTTGGGTATCCATTTTCTCTTGCATATCATTGAGTTTTTTTTACAATCTATGTTCGAAATTCTTCTGTCATTTTAGTGTTCTGAATTTGGTTGATATCCACTGCTAGAGAGGTGGTGTTCCCCTCTGTGGGTGTCCTTTCAGTTTGATTCTTAATACTTTCATAGCTTTTTCACTGATTCCTTCACATCTGGAGAATCTATTACTTCTTACCTTGGATTTTCGTTTAGATAATGACATGCCCAGTTTGATCTCTAAGCCAGTAGGTGGTATTTGCTGGTCAGATTCAACCATACCCTGTATGATGAGTCAAGAGATGTGGTAAAAGGGTATGCAAATTGACCTCCCTGTCAGTAGGTGGTGCTTGCTGGGAGGAGCAAGCTGCAGTGTTGTTTTTGGGTCCTGGAACCAATTGTCCTTCCTCTGGAGAGGCACTGTAGTGCTTCAGGTGGTGGGTGGGGCCCTGTGATTTCCAGGTTTGTCCTTAGTCTCCACCCCAGCCAAGGTAGGTGGGGGAGTGAGGCTGGGTGGGGCTAGGTTGGGTGAGCCTACTCTCAAGCTCCACAAATGCTGGTAGCAGAGGACAAAGTTTCTAGGGAGGGGCTGAAATAGCCCCACTTAGCCATAAAGTCTACGTGTAAAGGTGGGACTGTCTGAGACCTGCAGTCTGGACCAGTCTTGGCCCCTTTCCACCCTCCCCTATTCTGTGGTTTCTCCTGGGCCTCAGCTAACAGGTAGTACCTCAAGCCAGTGGAGCTCTCCTGACTGTGATGCAAGCTGGGAGGTTCCCTGCCCCGCATCACAGCCTGAGGTGGGAGCATGGCCCTCTGATTGGGGGAGGGTTGCCCCTTGAGCACACTGCATCCAGGACCCACTCTGATCTCCCCTTGAAGGCACATACACCTCAGTAGACTAGTTCACAAATATCCCTTCTGTGCCACCAAGCAATGCAATCGAGACCTGGGTAAACAGAATCTGGCCTGAAGGCCTGTTCCCTAGTCCTCAGATATCAATCCCTGACCCTACAAGGGGAAGAGTGCTAGTCTCAAGTCACCTATGGGGTGCCCAAGCTTGATCAATGTCTTTCTGTCTCTGGGTTTGACCCACACTGCTGGAGTCACCAGGCAAGCAGCACCTAGAAGTACTGGTGGGTAGGGAGCTCACAGTCTGAATACCCCTCAGTTCACTATATGAACCCAAAAGGAGAGTCCCATTTCTTTTGGATGCCTCCAGGTGGTGGGTAAAGTGTCTCTCTTAGCACCAATGGGTAGGAGAGGGGAAGGGGAGAATGAAGCAATATGGTGCCAGTGAGCAAGAGGCTCACTGCTCACTGGCAGCAGCCATCCCCAGGCTAGTGTCAGCAGGTCTCTCCAGCAGCTCAGGAGCCCACCTGTAGTCTGAGATGCAAGGGAGGGGAAATTTCATCATTCCACCTGCCCTGTGGCTGGTCTCCAACTTCTCAGGGTTTAGACCCTGCCAATGACTTTCTCCTTCCAGTTCTACTGTGCAACCTCTTCCCATGGAGTCCCCTGTAGGTTCAGGCACCCTTCCTCTGACCCTCATCCGATCTATGTTTATCTGCCTGTTTGTTTTTTTCACTTTCATCTAAAATCTTTCCTTCTTGCAGAGACACTCTGGCTGGAGGATTTTCTCATCTGCCATCTTGCCTCTCCCCACCTACTTTGTATAGATTAGATATTACACCATGTTTCTGTTCTGTTTTGCTTAAAGCATATTTCTCATAAATAGTACATAGCTGGGTTTGTTTATATTTTAATTCAACTTAGAAATATTTAATTTTTAAAACAAATAGCACAGAAAATAGTAAACACTCTATCTAACACTCTAGTCAGAAAAACTCAGGTTGAAATCTGCATTCTATTGCATACTCATTGTCTTGTTTTTTTTTTTTTTAAAAAAAAAAAATCATGCACACTATTTACACTCAGGTTAAGCCTGAAATGTTATCGCCTTAGCCTGATTCACAGATGAGTGTATGGAATTCAGCCTGAAATGCAGGAAATGCATCTGAGTCGAAAAGGCAGATTTTGTAAGTGTTCCTCAGGATAACATAAAAAATGCCCCATGATGTAACTGATGTGAATTCATTCCTTGTTCCTACTAAGTAAGGAATTATGTTCCCACTGTAGCAGGCTGGAAGAAAAGGAAATAATACAACAAAGAAACTAGGGGAAAAAAGAGCTCCATGCATGAGCTAAAGTACAAATAATTTCAAGTACTTGAACAATTTGTGCTTCCTTAACTGGTCAAATTCCATTCAAAATTTCCATTAACTGGATCGTTTAATTCAATTAAAATGATTTAAGCATATTTCAGTTTGCATCATGACTGTCATTTCTTATAACATTAAATATCTGACTCTAAAACAAAAAAGAATCTAAAATAGTTAATAATTGGATAAATATGGAACTGGCTGAAATGGAACATCCAAAAGCTCTGGACTTCTTCAATATAAACCACTATTAAGAGTAATGGATACAGAAAAAAAATATTTTAAATATATCATTTAGGCTTCTATAAACAATTTATATTTAAATATTTTTTACCATTGGGTGCTGTGAATTTACTTTAAATATGTTTAAAGCATTTGGTAAAATGCTTTAAAGTTATCTTAGTAAGTTTTGTTAACCCATTTAAAAAGAAAAGGGAAAGCTTGCACAGTGGGAAAAATGCAGCATAGAATTTATAATTCAGTTCTGTTTTGAAGTGGGAGAGGTGCTGTAGTGGGTTACACAGGTAAGCCCTAAATTCAGGGACATGTGTCCTTATAAGAATAGCACACACAGAACAGAGAGACCCAGAGGAGAGGAGGAGGCAGTGTGAAGAGAGAGACAGAGACTGGGGGGATGTGACCACAAGCCAAAGGACCCGGAGTACCAGGCAGCCTCCTCAAGCTAGAAGAGCCAAGGAATGGTTTCCTGCACCTCCAGAGGGCAGGTGGCCCTATCGACAGCTGGAGTTCAGTCTTCTGGCTTCCACCAGGGAGAGGGAATAAATTTCTGTTGTTTAAACCACCCAGTTTGTGGCAATTTGTTATGGCAGCCTCTGAAACTAATGCAGGTGCTGTATTAAGAAACCCAGTTTTGACCAGGAAGTGACAAAGACTCTGTGACCTAACACTAGTCAGGACCCTCTTACCCCCCTGGGCTACCACCCCCCGTGTCTGTCCTTATCAGATCTGCAGGGCCCACTTTTAGAAGAATCCTAATAAGTCAGTTTAGAAAGAACACACACCTTTGCTACCTGGTCACCCTGAGTATCTGATCCGTTCCTCATCCCCTCCCTGTCCCCAGGTCGTGTCTGCTCACCCTGGCCTGCCTTCAACAAGAATCCTGTTAGGTTGGTTGGGCCAGAATCCCTCTTCCTCTCGAAGTTTCCTCTTAGCCATTTTTCACCACAAACCCCTACTCTGTTCCTTGTCTATAAATCTCCACTTGTCCTTGTTGTATTTGAATTGATCCTTATGCTCGCATCATAAAGTCTTTCTGTCATCAGAATATTTGTTCATTAATAGAAAGTAAATGGAATTTTACAGCATAAATGAGAGCGATGATGATGACAATGATGAAGATGAACATTTCTTTGAAGCTTGATGTGTGCTGAACGCTGTTCTTGATCCTTTTCATATTTTGACTAGTTTTTCTTAACTGCAGCCTTTTTGATACAGGTGCTTTTGCCTTCCATCCCTAGATAGCAAAACAAAGGAAAGGAGAAGTTAGGTAGCTATCTGGGGTTGTTCAGCCAAACAAATTGTATTAAATAGAGTTATGGTCTTATGATCCAAGGAAAGTAGCATATTGAAAATACTATTTAAAATTATCTTTATAACACCAGTAATAACTCTTTGAATGTGATGATAATGTTGTTAAAATTTGTTTTATTACTGTTAGAAATGCAAAAATACTCTACCTAATAAAAAATCAAATAAGCAATATACAATATCTATATAAAAAGTTAGCAACTCTATTTTAAATTGTGTACTCTAAATATTTCTTCTTATAGGCATCTCTAATAATCAGACTGGCATTATTTTCTTACAAAATGTTTAAAAATGGTGTTTAGAGACAGGGTGCAGAAATCATTGCCTACTTGAACTAAATGTCCTTCAGAGAGAAAAGTAAAAGAGTTTTAGACTTACAACCATCATTTGTAAAAAATAGAGAAAAATGTTATCTAAATTTTTGTACTGACCTTTGTGATTAATGTGTACAACAAAAGCAAGTAAAAGAATTATTTTTCCATGTATTGACTGGTCTTTAAAAACAGGTCAACAATTGCAGCAAATGTGTATGAGGAATTTTTAAGTTTTATCATTCTTAAGGTGATCTATATTTCCCAGACACATTCATATTATATTGTGTTGATACAATGTAATTAAAATTCTAAAGAACTGCCTTTTCTACTTTAGGGATAATGTGAGTGCAGGTTAAGCTGGAATTCTCACACTCAGACCAGGGCAATCAGGCTCTGCACTTTGGCTTTTTCCAAGTCTCAAGTCTTAAAGGAATTGGTTTAGCTCAATTTATAATCTTGACTTATTGCTTCTAAAGCAGGAATCCTTGAGGAAGGTTCATCTAGATTCCCACCTCTCTGTGAATAATGATGAGGGTGAAAAGTATAAAATAAAAAAAGAATCTATTATAAAAGTTAGTCAATTTAGTATTAAGAGCTCTGGCACAGGAAAACTTGGAGTAGTGCATATAGCAGGAATGGGCTGAAGAGGGACAGATGGCTCAGAGGATAGCATGTCCCAGGGTCCTGTACTTAAAGTCAAGAGCTAGATAAGAAACGGGCAGTGCATTCCTGGAAGTTTGGGAAACTGAAGCTGTACCCAAAAGTGGGCAGGGTAGGAGCTGGTCTCATTACAAAGTTTGTGCAACAGCCGCCCCTGGCGGTCGACTGAGCCCTGCATGCAAAGCAGGTGTGCCTGCAAAGTGAGGCCAGAGGGTGCTGACTCCCCGCCTGCAGAGGCCAAGGCCGGCAAGAAGGTGAGTGGTGGGCGTGTGGGAGCCTCCAGTTCTTCCTGTACCTCTTGCAGGACATAAACACTAGCTGGACGTGCAAAACAAGAACAAGTACTACTAAAGGCCCCAGACAAAGAGTTCATCTAAGGATTAAATTTTGGGATCACTTCGAGAGAAGTCCCCTAGTAATCAACTCCAAAGTAGTCAAAAACACATAACAAATCAAATGACTCAGTGACCGTGGCCAGGCACTTATGGAAAGCCTGCTCGGTTCATGTGTGGCAACATCACGTCCCAATCACAGTGATGCCATTAGAAATTTCAACCAGAGAAACCCTCAAAATGGCCTTTTGTGATTTATGTCTGTGTTTACTGTGCCTGCCCCACAGAATGCACACCTAAACATGCAGTCTTTTTATTAGTGCTTATGTTTGAACCCCTGATTAAAACTTTTAAGCAATAACTTACAACTATAATCTCTGATTTATTAAAAATTTAAATCTTGGAGAGTGGCTCCCCAAATTGTCAACATATCACTTATATTAGTGGTTATCTTTAAATAGCATAAAAATAAATATGTGACTGAAATAGCCTATATTTGTGTGCGTGTACATGTATATACTTTGGAAAATATGGCAAAAATATGGTCCCTCAAAAAATATTGCATGTCAAGCTTTTAATGCAAGTTCTTAAATATTTAATGATTTTTGATATTACATTACTGACCTCCTTAAATGACTTGTGAGGAAATAGTCATATTTTAAATTGTTATTTTCTAAAAGACTAAATTAGTTTATTTATCTTTGTAAATCTCAAAATATAAATTTCATTCTTTCTGATGTATTTTGATTAATAAAAATAATTTCCCCATTTATATGTGTAATTTTTCCCATATCATCATTATAGAGAGAGTTTATTTCCAATATATAAAAAACTCTTTACCTATGTAAGAATCAATATTTTAGTTCAATTTTCCAACTGCAAAAATAGATTTAAAAAACAATTGATTAAATACAAGTCATTACAAATATATTCTCTGAGTATCTAGAGAGAACAATCTATGTGCTATATAAATGAAAAGAATAGGCATTTAGAATGATGAATATATTAGTTCACTATCTAATACATAAATTCATTAAATGTTGGCATTTGCAAATGAGAAATTTAGGTAGGTACTATTTCATTTGTGTTTTAATAATTTGGAAAATATAAACACATTTATATTTTCTCATCAAAATATAAGACATTTTATATTTTAAATCTATTTATATCATTTTCATTAGTTAATGAGCATATAAAACAAATTATAAAAAATTAATTCCAGAGTATAAGCACCATGTATAACTTTTAAATGTGCAAATTTTGCAGCATATTCTGCTCAGGGTTTTTGGGCTATGGAGAGTAATTTCCATCTACAACTACAGGTGTGAGAGAATGAGAAACTTCATTGGAAACTCCAATGACAAACCCTTAATATGACAGACACTCCTGGAACCATTGCATTATTATTTATGATATTACCTTTGAGTCTTTATTTATTGATTTTTATTTTTAAACCTTTTATTTGGAGTAATATTAGATTTACTGAAGAGTTGCCAGTGAGGCACAGAGGGTTTTTGCATAACCTTTACTCAGCTTCCCCTAAATGTTAACACAGGACGTAATTGTGGTATATTTATAAAAACTAAGCAATTAACATTGGTACAATATTATTAACTGGACTATGGACTTTACTCAGATTTCACCAAGTTTCTCACTGATGACTTGTATTTCTGTTCCAGGATCCGATTCAAGACACCATATTGCCTTTAGTTGCTGTATCTCCATAGTCTCCTCTCAATTTTGTGATGGTTCCTCAGTCCTTTCTTGTTTTTCATGACCTTGAAACTTTTGAAGGGTAATGGTCAGATATTTTGTAGAATGTCTCCCATCTTGGATTTGCTTCATGTTTTCTCATGACTAGGCTGGGGCTATGGTTTTGGGTAAGAATACCACAGAGATGATGATTTTCTAATATTTCTATCGTTCTTTTCATGATTATTGTTTGATATTCTATAAGAAAGATGTGCCTCTTCCCCTCATTTACACTTTATGCCAGTATTTATTTATATCCATGTAGGTTCACAGATACGTCTTATATTCTTTTTTTTAAAATCCACTAGTCTTACTATTTATTTTGTAGCTCAAATTTTTCCAGCCTCTGCCATTAGGAAATTAGGGCCTGTTTCAGCTCAGCTCCTCTATCCTTTTGAATATCTCCTTCTCACTGTTCTCTCAAGCTGTTCTTTAGGCGCTTCCTTTCGAGCCTTTGGCTCTGGTCTCATTCTGCACTTTCTCTGTCCCTGCACTGGAACCAGTCATTTCTCCAAGGAATTGAAAAATTTGACTGTGTAAGAATTGCAGTGAAAGCTCTTGTATAGATCCATTAGAGGCTGTGAACGAAACAGACCTCCAGGTCCACAGAACAGTAAGCAAAGCTAAAGCAGGCGGCGGCCCCTCTGGAGCATGTGATGGTGAAGTCCATGGGGAAAATGAGAAGCAACCTGCTTCCTTTTCTTTCTCTTCTCCTTCCCCTCTCCCTCCTCCTCTTCATCTTTCTTCTTAATGATTGATTTCTACTTTAAATCCACTGTCGTCAGATGTCATATGCTATGTGATTTCAATCTTGCACATTTGCTGAGGCTTGCTTTATTATCCAACCTATGGTCAGTTGTGCATTTGAAAAGAATGTGTATTCTACAGTTTAGGGGCATAGTATTCTTTATATATCAACTAATCTGGTTTTTCAATCATGCTATATAAGTCCTTCAGTGCTCCATAAATTGTTATTGGATTAGACTGTTTGATATGGAGAGAAATGTGAAAATCTCTCTGTATGATTAGGGATTTTTAAAAATCTTTCCTTTGAATTATGTAGATTATTTCTTTCTATACTATGAAGCTTGTTATCAGGAGCACACAAAACCTAGAATTGTTATCTCTTTCTAGTGATTGGAACCTTTATTATTATGATGATGTACATCTTTATCTTTAATAATGCTTTATAACTTAGCATTTATTTTGTTTGATATTCATACAGTATATTAGTGTAGTACCTCCAGCATTTTTTTTTGGTTTGTGTTTTTCTGATATATCTATTTCCATTCTTTTACTTGTATCATCTCTGTATCAATCTCCATATGATCATCTCCATACAATTTTACGTATTTTTAAGCAGCATATAGTTTTTTATCATCTGACAATCTTATTTTTTATATTTAATGTGAAAGTCATATTTTTGTGTTTAATATATCCTCTTTGCATTTGATTTTCTTTTACTTCTTCCACTTATTCTATGTCTATTTTCTGTTGTTTATCACCATCTTTTGAGTTGACAGAGTACTATTTGTAATTCTAACATCCGTCTTCTATGATATTGCTAATAACAGGCTTTTCAAATATTCTTATACCTGTTACTCTGGAAATTGCAATATGAACCCTTGACTTACCAAATCCTAACATGAGTTATTTCTTTCACCTATTCCCAGAAAATTCATGGACTTTTCTATATTTATACACTTGTGACATATATGCTATTATTGCGGTTTTCCACTTTAGTTTCTTTTTATTCTGTCCAAGCATCTCTGACCTTCCATGTGGGGATTTCACACACTGTTTTCAGACCTACATTGTTTCTGCTAAGCAGTCAGGTGTCACTCCAGTGTCTGGTCTTTTAAAGGTAATTAGTACTTTGTGAAGTTATATATATATATATATATATTTTCTATTTTTTGCCCTGTCCCACCACTTTTACTTCTATGTGACAAAATGTGGTTTTATTTTTATTTACCAGTCTGGGGTTCGTAGTGACCTTGTGCCTGTGAACCGTGCACACTCTCTCCTCTTCCTCGGGAACATGAACTACAAGTCCCGTAGACTCCCTCGCTGGTACTTTGTTGTTCAGATGCTCGTTTCTATATGCTCCATGTTTTTGCCTCCCTTTGATCCATTCTGAATACTTTTTTCAAACTTACCTCCCATTTTTCTACTTCTCTTTTTCGTTGTTTGTATTCTGTTGATAAACTCCTCCATGGATTTGTTAATTCAGTTATTCTATTTTTCAATTTTCTAAGTTCCATTTAGTTGTTGTTCCTTATATTTTTTATTTCTCTGTCTAAGTTCTCAATCTTATCTTCAATTTCCTCAGTGTATTAAGCATAGTTATTCCAGGCTTGTCTGATAATGCTTCTATCTGGAGCCCTGTGTTTTCCTACTTTCTATTGTTATTCTTGTTGGAATATCAGACTGTCTTGTCTCCTCCAATTTCTAGTTATGCATCATTTTTGCTGGTCAATGATTATTAAAATTTTATAAATCATTTGAAACCTTGGATAATGCTATTTTCCTTCAGAGAGAATCTAACTTTCCTTTTGAAAGTAGATCAGGAGCTCAGGCAAACTGAGATCAATTTAATTCGATCAAGAATTTAGATTTTTACTTTGTTACCTCAATTTTTCTTTTGTGATAAAAGACATAAAACATAAAATTTATCATGCGAACCATTCTCAGTGCACATTCATGACGTTGTGCAGCCATCAACACACCCATCTCCAGAACTCTTTTCATCTTGTAAAGCTGAAACCCCGTGCCCAACAGCAAGCTCCCCATTCTTCTACCTCATCCCCACCCCAACCCAGACAACCACCACTCTATTATACTTTCTGGTTCAGGAAGTTTGATTACTTTAGACACCTCATATAAGTGGAATCATATGATATTTGTCTTTTTGTGACTAGCTTATTTCACATAGCATAGTCTCTGTAAGGTTCATTCATGTTGTAGTATATATAAGAATTTCCCTGAGATTTTTCAAAAACATCTTCTTTGTAAGAGTTGGTTTTGGCTTAACCCAAAGCCCTGCACGTGGGAAGGAGTAACAGAGCTCCCTGCAAAGCCCATGAACCCCAGGGCCCGCCGTATTATGCTTGTGAGTCTGTCAAAAGTTCTGATGGGCTTTTCAGCTTCTCAGCACTCTCTTCTGAAATTAGCACATGCACCAAGGAAATGCCCACATAACAACCACATCTATCTTCCAACAAATTATCTTTTTTCCTATTTTGCATAGATTTTCTAAACTCATTTGAAATTTCATTTCCAATCTCATTTTCTGATCTCATTTGAAAGATTGGACCACTTAGGTTATTGTTGGAAGTAAATCAATTAATGCATTATACATAACATGAAATAAAGCAATTTGTTAGCCTTTTCCTTCAAGTTGGCATCTTAAATCCATTGTATCAACTTATTCACAGACACTTATGTGCAAACTGTAATATGTTCATTATTTAGTGCAATGGATTGATCTGAATTAGTTTGTTTTTTTCCCCTCTGGTATTCCTAGACAATAAAGCATTAGAGATGTTATTAGAGTATTTTAATATCCTGTATAATGGCAGACCCTAGAAATGAACTAATATGCTTCCATCTTGAAAGAAATGTGGTATAATTTGGATGTTTGTCCCACCAAATCTCAGGTTGAAATCTGATCCCCAGTGTTGGAAGTGGGGCCTGGCGGGTGGTGTGTGGGTCACGGGGGTGGATTCCTCATGAATGACTTGCTTCTGTCCTCATGGTAACGAGTGGGTTCTCATTTTATTACTTCCCATTCTCTCTGTTGCTTCCTCTCTTGCCATGTGGTCTCTGCACACGCCAGCTCCCCTTCTCCTTCTGCCTTGAGTAGAAGCGGCCTGAGGCCCTCACCAGATGCTGCTGCCAGCACCATGCTTCTTGTATGGCCTGCAGAGCTGTGAGCCAAATAAGCCTCTTTCCTGTATAAGTTACCCACCCTCAGGTGTTCCTTCATGGCAACACTAAGTGGACTAAGACAGAGTGCTACTAACTGCTGTTTCCTCCCATTTCTGTTTATCTTCTAAGTGCTCAGATTTGGGAGAGGCTGCTGTGATCACTCCCCCTGCTGCTGGTTACAAAGATGTCAGCACAGATCATTGACTGACCAGTTTTTGTAAAGTGAGTTACTCTGGTCTCTGCTTTCTTGTTAGTAGCTACAGCCACAGTGTGATAGGCTATTTGTCACACTGCTTTTCCAAATCATAGGCTGACCTAGAGTTAGACCAAGAGTTAGATTTCTAACTACTTTGGCATAATTCTATTTTGCTTTTAACTTCCAAAGTATAAGACCAGGGTCTTTTGTTTAAGTAAGAGGTTCATGGTGTCTTTCAACATTCTTCCTTAAGTATTTCTATTGCTTACCTTGCTTGTGAATATTACATTTCAGAATATTCCAGGCCTCTAAAAGGAGGTAGCATTCACTGTCCTGAAACAAACATTTCCTCTCAATCTATTTCAAGTTTTAAGTATCATAGTTACTAAATGTCTCTAATACAGGTTTCTCTTTCTTGAATATATAAATATGGAAATGCAATGGAATGAGTTGAAATTGGTAATTTTATATCTAAAATTTATGCTGCAGCATGATCTAAATGAAAAGACCAGAGTTTATTTATGCTAGTTTTCCTTAATACTTAATTTGGTAAAACATTCATACTCTTCTTTCATTCCAGTCAAGTAAAATAATAACCAACCAAGCTTTAAGATTATTTATTAAACATATCTAAACTATGACAAAGCAAAATAACTTTTGGTAGCATAGTAGCAGAGCTTTTAAATAGGAATATGAAAAAAATAAGAATGAAAGTATATTATGTGTCATTATTTATAAACTCAAAGTGGTCATTTGTTTCTATTTTCAGATAATGATAAATAAAACCGGGTACTCTGTATAGACAATAGAACCTTCAGTGTAAAATATATATTTTAAAATATATAAAAATTGAGGTACTGATGAGACAATTTCCTTTCTTTTCTAAAGCAACTATTACTTATGTGTTATTTCTTTCTCAGAAATATATTTTGAACCTTGCTCTTCTGTCAAGCTGCATGGGCCCCGCGCGGGTCTGGGCACAGTCATTCCGCACCTAATCACTGCAGTACACTCCTGAATCCTCTCCCTGGTTCTTGTCTTTCTCATCCAGTAAGTCTGAAAACAGACGCCAGAGCGATCATTATACATGTAAGTCGAGCCAAGCCATTATCCGATCGGAACCCCCCGGCGATGCAAGGACTTGTCTGCCCGCCGCTCCACGCCCGCTGTCCGCCCACGGCGGCTCTCCCGTCGGCTTCGTGCGCCGCTCACACTCCTTTCCCTGCGCCGCCTCTGCAGTGCATCGACGATGGCGTTCACGTCTGTTGTTTTAAAAAGTGCCGTTCCAGAATTGTAAGCACTCCTGTAGAAAGAAAGCACTTAATCCACAGAGAGAGCGGAAAGACGTTTACAAAGAGAGCTTGTTTGATAAGGTTTAAATTGGGAGCATATTCTTATAGGAGAACAGGGAAACACAATCAGAGTAAATGGCTGCTGTAGTCTAAGCTTTTACAGTGTAATTTTTTCTGGCTAATTCATTACAGGGTTTTGAAATTTAACAAGAAGAAAATCAAGAAAATAAATAATGAGAGATTTGGGTTTAAGTTAATTATTAATAATAAAACTAGTCAGCAGTTATTCCGTTTTGCTAGGCATTGCTGCAAAAGGTCTGTGTGTATCAGTGTATCTCACTCCTTCACCAGCTCTGCGTGGCGGACGCGTGCTGGTTATTTATCTAGTCTCTCAGCTTCGAGGCCATCCTACACCATGTGCCTGGAGGCTTGTCCTGGAAGTCTGCAAACTGCACATCTCCTACTTCGCACCTGTTTGCTTTCTGCTGTGTTCTGCCCCCTGGAGGACAGTCATAAAGGGGAGAGGTGCTTCTTGATGCAGCTAATCTCTGGACGGTGTCAGCATTGACTTATTGATTTTCCAGCTTCCAGAAACTGAATAACCTATTTTCCATGTTGGATTTCCAAAGGTGGATTTACACAGACTGGTTTCAACTGATTGTAACCTGGATGTTGCCGTATTATCCTTATTCCATTTCACTGATGAGAAAACTCAAGCAAAAGGAGCTAAGTAACTTTCCCAGGGTCATACAACTTGTAAGGGGCACAAGAAGGATTGGGACCCAGGTAGCCTGGCTTCAGAGTTGATTTTCTTAGCTCTGAAATATACTGCGTCTTTATAGCATATTTATAACCATGTAGAAAACGTTTAAGGAATATTAGGGAAATTATACACATGCATATATACTTTTCTTATGTTCAGCAATAATGTGTTTATAAGACTAGGGGAATCAGAAAATAATCATGACACACATTTTGGGTAAAAGATTCAGGTTACAAAATAGTATTCATAGTGAGTCACCATGTTACGAAGAATAAAATATCACATGTTCATAGATAGAAACAGACTTCTAGAACAGTGATCCCCAATCTTTTTGGCACCAGGGACCAGTACCATGGAAGACAATTTTTCCATGGACGGGGGGCAGGGGATGGTTTTGGGATGGTTCAAGCACAATACATGCACTGTGCAGCCAGACCTCTCTGCTGATGACCATCTGTATTTGCAGCTGCTCCCCAGCACTGGCGTCACCGCCTCAGCTCCCCCTCAGATCATCAGGCGTTAGATTCTCGTAAGGAGCTGCAACCTAGATCCCTGGCATGTGCAGTTTACAGTAGGGTTGGGGCTCCTGTGAGAATCTAATTCTGCTGCTGATCTGACAGGAGGCGCAGCTCGGGTGGTGATGCGAGCCATGGGGAGGATCTATAAATATTGACGAAGCTTCGCTCGCCCGCTGCTCACCTCCTGCTGCGCAACCGGTTCCTAAAGGCCACAGACCATTACTGGGGAGCGATTATAGCTTAATGATTTTAAGTTTCCTTGAATTATGAGGTAAAGAAAGATGGACATGTGGTTAAAGCAAATTGATTATTTATGGTGGCATCATTTCCAAATTTTGTTTTTAATCTAGTGTTTGGCTATGTTCCTTGAATTCTTCAATTTATTAAATGCATAATAGGTTAAAAATAATTTTTTAACATGTTCACAATAATTTTATAACATAGAAATACTTTATATTATAATTGCTGAAACAGGAAGACTTAAAACTGTATATAAGTTATGTTCTCAACTAGGTAAAATACAAAAACATTTTAAACAGAATATAAAAAATATTAATAAAGGAATTTCATTATGCATGGAGACCACAGGGGACTTTATATTTGTGTCTCCTGTGCATTATTCTGGTAAGTAATGAAAACTGTAAATGAATATTCACTTTTATAATAATTGTTCAATTGTATTCATAATTTTTATTCTTTTTAAGCAATCCCTTGTTTTTGTAAATTGTTATTCCTTGGAACAAAATGTTATTTTCCACCAAACATATTTTTAATGTAGGAAGCCAGATAACATATTTTAGTTATATTTGGTTGCATGCATACTTGGCCCATTTTAAATACATAGTTTTCTAATTTTTGTTTTTGCTTTTTGTGACCACCACTTTTAGGAACCTAAAAAGGGGCTGACAGTGTCATTGCAGCTGAGTGCGGAGGCGCCCCATGCAGGGCCACCCGCCCTGCAGAGCAGTCTGAGCTGAGAGCTGCTCATTCTGCCATCCTGAACCCCAGGTGCTGGCAGCCGGCACTGCCCAGGCCTGTCTTATAGGGCGTAGAACCCTGAGGGATCGTGTATTCTGAATGAATGAATGAATGAATGAATGATGCATAAACAATAAACTTTCAGGTAAAATTTTTCATTTAATCAGTTAGGAATCCTACGGCTTCTAAAAGAAAAAAAATACATGAAAGAACACTTCTGGAAAGAACGAATTAATGAATGTTTTCCAGCCCCTGCGACCCACGCAGGACCATGTCTCTGCCTGCAGAGACTGTCCGTCTACCAGGACATAGGGCCCTGGGGGTCATAGCTGCCCCGCCTCTACCCACAGCCTCAGACAGTATCTTCGTCTCTAAATTGTTTTGTCTTCTTCGGGTTTCCTGATTATTCCAAATAAGGCAACATACACAGAAGACCTTAAAAGAAACTTTAGAAAAATTAGGTGATTAGAAAATGTGTTTACATGTTAAAGCATGTTTTTAAAATATGAGCAAAAGTCTTTAAAGGAACCAATCAAAACAGAGATCACAACTCTAAATAACAGGTTATGCTTTTAGACCCTAACATGCTATCTGTCATTTTAATTACAAAACACTGTCCAGTAACTTTAGTGTCTGTCCTATTACTGCAAAACATTTCTGGAAAGGAATAACTTCACAAAAGACATTGTCATGTTGCATGTCTGTTTCAGAACTTAACAAAGGGGGAAAATTGAATTGTTGTATCTCAGTGTAAGCTAGCCAGCAGAGCATGAGACAGAAATGGGACTGAAAATAGCAAGGGAGAATAACGTGGTTTAAAGAAGTCCTATGCAGATCTTCCTATGAGGAGTATAATCATGTTTCTCTCAATTAGTTACACTTAAAATCAAAACATACTGCATTAGGTTAACTACAAAGTTGTTAAAAAAAATCCTGCACTGTGACAGAATTGCATAAAAATACCTTAAAATGGGTGTTGAGTTTGTACAATTCACAATGTTAATTTTAAATGTGCCTGAGTAAGAAAGAAAGTAAATCATCAAAATGTTAGCATATTAGTTGATTTTTTACGTAATAAATAATAAAGTTGATTCAAACTGTGGTGCTAATTACCATTATAACTACTGTTACAATTGCAAATAAGCTCCAGCTTGTTATTAACTAGAAAAAAAGTTTTCAGAATTAGATAATTATAAAAATAATTAATACAACAAGTTTATTTGGCTAGTGAAATTTTGCACCAGTCCAGAAAAAATTAAAGTGTGAAGGAACTTTAAAACAAACTGTTCTACTGCATTCATTTAACAGGAAATAAAGGACGATGTAGGAAGTTTATAGGAGAGGTCGCATGGCCAGAACAGAGCAAAACCCACGCAAGTTCACACCTTCATTCATAGCTGCCCGAAAACAACTGGGATGGCATTCGCCTTACGCTGCAGAAATGGTCCCAAGACGGCATTTGGCCAGAGTCATACAGACATAAGAGTCCCACCAGAGAACAAAGTTATAGCAGCAGTCATATTTTAGTAATAGTAAAAGAGATTTTTAATTGATCCCTCTGATTCTGCTCCCAGTCTTCCCCTCCCAACTCTTCCATCCCTGACACTGTCGTCCAGGAGAGCTTGGGTAGCCATCTCCCCTGCACCTCAGTCAGAGGTCATTTCTGCATCAACAATGGAATGTGTAAATCTTTAAAATATTAAACCCCCAAAATATATCCACTCCTCTTTTTCAACGCCACTCCATTAATTCTATCAATATTTTCCCTTTTGTATTTTACTAAATTCAATAATTTTATATTAATACATTTAAATTTTGACTTATTGGTTCCATTTAACATCTTCCACACTTCATTTAGTCTTCTGTTAGTATCTCAATTTTTTAAAGTAACTAGTTAATTACTTGCTAATCTATTAAAATTGAGTTGTTTTCAAATTATCTTTGCTGATAATATTACTAATATAGTACTTTCTCATGATAAATTTCTCAATTTTCATTATTTTGTGAAGGAACTAGGCTCCATTATAGCCCTTAAGATATATTTTGTATTTTTTTACACAAAGAGCTCTACCAATTTTATTGCTACCACTAATTTCTAAATATAACATGAGTTTTACTGTTTCTTAAAAAATATGCATTCTATCATTTTTAGAACTTTTATTAATATATAGAAATATAGCGGTACCTTATTTTTATTCACTTTATTCATTTTCAGTAATGTTGATCTAAAAGGAGATATTAAGATTATAGAAAGATAATAATTATTTTCTTAACAAGCTAGTAGCTTCCAATAACATTTCTCCCAAGTTTCTACTAAAATATCGATAATAGCAGAGATGTGACAGCTGACAGTGAAGCAAGCATGCCGTCTACGTATTGTCAGAATCCGGGAGATCAGAAATACTGGTAGAGTTCAACTTAGATATACTCTTGGTAATGAAAACAAGCTTCCCTCTGTGAAGCAGAAAGGTGAAAGAAAAGGTATTCTTCAACTTTTAAGTATTACTTTTTATTTACTTTTTAATTTTTGGAAGTATAGACACTTACAGAAAAGTCCACAAGACACCATGTAACTCCATGGAGATGGAAATCCTTATTTCCAAGACCTTAGCCGGCCCCTTATGTACCTGACATCCCCTAAGCAGCTTCCTCCCCAAGGGGACTGTTATACAGATTTTTAATATTTGTTTTAGACAGGGTTCTCTAGACAAACAGAGCCAACTGGATATATAGATATGTAGATAGAGATTTATCCTGAGGAATTGGCTCGCGTGATTGTGGAGGCTGAGAAGTCTGGGATCTGTTGTCTGCGGGCTGGAGGCCCAGGAAGCCAGCTGAGCTTCCTAGCGAAGCCCACAGGCCTGGGAAGTGGGAAGCCACTGGGTAAGTCCAGTCTGAGTCTGAAGGCCAAAGTGGGAGGGCAGGAGAAGACGCCTGTCCCAGCTCAAGAAGTGAGAGCAAACTCACCCTACCACTGCCTTTTGTTCTATTTGGGCCCTCAGCGTATTAGACAATCCCTAAAGGCCTGCTTTTAAACTTCTTCTTACGAAACAACTTAAGTTCTTTTGTACCAATCTTTCCTTTATGCTGTGGATTATTTTTTTCTGAATTCCTCCATGTCCTTGCGTATAACTGCATCTTTATTTTTTCATTGGTGATTTACTGTATTTCAATGTGTTCATATAACATTATTAATTTTTCTTTTCTAACCTTGATCTATATTTAGATTTTGGACATTATGAATAAAGACAATACTGACACAAGCAATATTATATGTCTCTTTGCGAATGCTCATTTCTTTCATATATGCCATATGACTAAGGTGGGATTGCTAGGTTATGGAGTACACATATATTCATTCTGTTTTCCAAAATGTTTATACCAATTTATGTTCCAACTAGCAATGTATGGCCATTTCTACTGCTTCAAAACTTTGTCAATATGTAGTAGTATCAAGAGTTTATTGCTAATTTTAGCCATTCAGATAGGTATATAGGTGTATCTTATTTTGGTTATTCCTAATAAATAATTATGTTGAGCTCATTTTCAAATATTTACTGAACACTTGGGAATGTATTAAACACATTAGTTGACATGTGAGTTGTATGTATTTAACTCAAGCTAGTTTTGAGCCCAGGGCCTCGTGAAACATATAACTCATGTCTCTGTGCCTTGGGAGCCAAGTGAACTATTTTTCAAGTTGCATATAACTCACACACAGAAAACAATAAAAAATAACAAATTTTTCATTAAATTAGAAAGGATCACTGTGTTTTCGGAGTTTTATTCTATTTTCATAATAAAACACTGTGGCTGCAAGGAAAATTTTTTGCCTAGTGTGGCAGTCAATGTGTTAATTATCTATTGGTGCATAATACATCACTGGAAATGTAGGGGCTTAAAACAGCATACATTTATTATTTCACAGTTCCTTGGGTCAGAAACCTGGGCACAGCTTAGCAAGCGTCTCTGTGGGGTCTCACATGAGGCCACAGTCATATGTCCACTGGGATCGAGCCCCAAGGCTCGGCCCAGGGGGAGATCCAATTCCCAGCTCATTCCCATTGCCATCGGCAGCGGGGCCTTGCTGGCAGTCACTCCTGGGCTTTCCATGGGCCTTCACTGAACGTGCTTCTTGGCTTCCTTCTAAAAGAGCTGAAAAAGGATGAGAGCAGGTGCCCAATTTGGATACTACCATCTCTTTATAACCTAATCTTGGAAGGGATTTTCCATCCCTTTTGCTCTATTGCATTAGTCAGAATCTAGTTAGTGTCCAGGTCCAGCCCAGCCCCACGAGGAAGGAGTGAGGTGGGCATGAATGCAGGAGGCGGGGGTGACAGGATGCCAGCTCTGGAGCTGCGGACCACAAAGAGATACTGTGAAAAGGGCCTGCTTGTGTAGTACTGTTTTTCTTTTACATTTTCTTTTTTTT
>VBSM01002217.1:1624502-1661583 GCA_008086735.1 Cheirogaleus medius
GGAATAACATTTATCGAGTGTTGGGCAGATGGAAGGGGGGAGGAGGGGATGGGTATATACATACATAATGAGTGTGATGCATACCTTCTGGGTGATGGACACACTTGTAGCTCTGACTCGATGGGGGAGGGGGGACAAGGGCAATATATGTAACCTTAACATTTGTACCCCCATAATATGCTGAAATAAAAAAAGAGAGAGAAAATATAGTGTGCATGTAATATGCTCTCTTCTGCAATTTTTGTTAGCTAATTTTATAATCTTTCCCTTTTAAAATATAATTCATAACATTAAGGAAAGTTATAAAAAATTATTTATTTTGGAAACGAGTCCTTTGCCATGTATTTGTGTACAAATATATTCTCTAACTATCAGGGCAGCTTTTCATCCTAGCATCTTTAGCTGAATGAAAGCCCTTAGTTTTAATGTAGTTTATTTTCATAAAATTCCATTTATGATTAATAGTTTTGTGATAATCCTTTCTCACCCTGGAATGAGCCTTTAATACCTCTTAGAAGCACTATTGTTTTCAATTTTATTTTTCTCAAGATCAATAATCATCCTGGAATGTATTCTTACATATGAGACTGCTATATGTGTGTATGTGTGTGTATATATATATATATATATTTAACATTTTCTTCTGCCAAAAGAAAATCCTGAGTAATTTCTTAGTATAGGGCTTCTGGTCACTATTATTTTCTTCCTTTTCAGTTTCTGGTTTTTTTTCTAATTTTAAGGTATTATGGGGGTACAAATGTTTGTGGCTACACTAATCATTTTCGTTAACGCTCAGAAGCTAAGCAGGGTCACGTCTCGTTGGCACTTGGATGGGATTCAGCTTCATTCTTGACATGCATTTATACTTAGTATAGAATAGTATTCCAGTTTTCTCCTGAAATTCTAAATGTTTCTTTAATTTTCTTTTACATTTTAACTTATTCATTTTTAAAGCTATGCCAGAAAACTTAATTATCTGGATTTTATGGATCTATTTTTATTATCTAATATATTCTCTTATTATTCATAAATACCCCTTATGCACCTAGATATTTTTAATTACATGACACATATTGTATATGAATGTTCATGAAGATAACTTGAAGAGCAGTATGATTTTATAGTTCTTGAAAGAGTTTATTTTCTGTTTGTTTTTGCTTCTAGAAGACACCTGGAGGTACTTATAGTCCCCTGTCACATTAACCCATAGGGCTTTAAAGCTAGATTTAAGTTGCTGTGAGGGTCAGTCTATTTTCTGGCTAATGTGTGTTTATGGAGTAGCCTTTAGCATCTCAACGTTAAAAGTATGGGGGTGTGTGGGGAGGGAGCTCTGTGGCTAGCGGCGTAAGCTCTGGCTCAGGCTTCGGAAACTGGAAGAAAAGGCTAGTGGCAGTGGCAGGTGAGACATGCTCTTTACGGTCGCGGGACGTAAAGCGAGAGCATGGCCGGAACGTGGCAGCGCTTGTATACGGCTCTGAACCATGGCGGCAGCGTGCCACGGGAAAGCGTGATCGCACGGGTTCACGGAGGAGACAGCGCCTTGGTTACATGAGTGTGCTGACTCACGCCTCCCGGAAGGCCGGCTAGCCGGGGCGGCCTGAAAAAACACTGAGCAGTCATCTTACTCCGGCCTACGAAACCTGTTGCCTACACAAATGCATTTTCCCTTACAGGGTAACAAGCCCTTCCTCATATTGGTGGATTCTTGGGCTTGAATTTATGTTTATCTACACTTGATAAAGCTTCCAAAATCTGTTCAGGTTTTCAGCTTTTAACCTTCTTAAATCAACAGCTTTTTGGGTTGTGAACCCAAGTGCCCTGCTCACCTCAGAATTTTGCTTTCTTGCATCTTGACTGTGAAATTGTTCACTTCTTTTAATTCTGTTTTAAGAGCAGTTATTTATTTGTTTTCGGTTTTTAAATTTTTTCTCAGGAGCCCGATTGGTCTGAGTTACTTAGTCTTCCATCACCCACAGGGGAACTGGCAGCTGTTCCGGGTGAGCACAGGAGGCCGGCCGGATACCTGTCGCAGTAAACCAGGCGCCGCGGAGGAAGCCGCAGTCCCCTTTTGTGGCGCTTCAAATTCCTCTTCCGTTCACTTGTGTCAGCTCTGTGTTTTCTTGGTGTAACCCTCTCTAGACCAATACCAAAGAGTATGCATATGCATTCCTGTTAGATAATTGGAATTTGAACTTGTTTTACGTAAATTGTATCATTGAACTCAAATTATTGTGAGACTTGTCAACACCATGTCTTGAAATTCATTGTTTCACATGAAGAGCTATTTTATGTTTCATAAGTTGCAGCACAGTATTTTATATTATTTATAAATTATAATTTTATGTCACTGCCCACTTAATTGACATTTAATTTATTCCCAATGTGTCGATGTTAAATGCAATACTGCACTGAGGAGCCTCACATGTACATCTTTATGCCAAGTGGGAATAATTTTCCACAGCATATATTAAGATGTGAAATCACTCCCTGATGGGATATATGCATTTTAAATATTATAATATAAATTGGCCTCCATCCTATATTCATCTATCTCTTTTTACTCCTATCAGTAAAGCATAGAAAGAGTCATTTATTTCCTACCAAATTTGCTCACATATGACACTATAAAACGTTTTAATTTTTGATGACATGATGGGGTTTGAATTTTCTATATCAGTCAGAAAGTGCTTGAAACTACAAAAGTTTGTTCCTTGCATGTGCAGTTACTTTAAAATTTCAGTGGATTTCAAAGCACCTGTTCTCCATGCAATGACTCCAATTTTTCTCGATACCAGTGTATGCTTCCACATTCACCGCAGAAGGGAAGAGAGAGCTTGGGAATCAAACCCTAGAAAGTCAATTCTCCTGAAAGTGATGCTCACATTCCACTAGCTCATGTAAGTAGCACGCCCAAAACTAAATTCAGAGTAACTGGGAATAGAAGACTTCTGTGTGCCTGTAAAGAAGATAAAGGAGCATATATCCAGGAACAAGAAATAGATCAAGACGGATATGTGGTGTTCAGGAACAAGAACTGTAAGAAGCCCACTGACACCAGAGTTGGAAGCCCGCAAAAGACACACATTGACTATGATGTTTTGTCAAGAAGCAAACTTATGTATGAGAATTTTTCATTGTGGCAAAATACACCTAACATGTTATTTGCCATGTTAGCCACTTTTTATGTGTACAGTTAATTGGCATTATGTGCTTACATTGTTGTGCAACCATCACCACCATCCATCTCCAGAAATTTTTTATCTTCCAAACTAAAACTCAGTAAACAATAAGTAATAACTCCCCAATCCTCCTCCTCCCAGTGGCTGGCAATCATATTCCAATTTCTGCCTCTCTGACTACTCTAAGGACCTCAAATAAGTAGAAATATATAATATTTATTCCATTCTGTATAGCCTATTTCACTTAGTGTAATGTGTCCAAGATTTATGCATGTTGTAGTATGTGTCAGAATCCCCTTCCTTTTTTGAGCCTGAATGATGAAATATTCCCTTTTCTTTTTCCTTCGCGTGTGTTCCTTCTTCAAAAACATAAGATTTTATGTGAACCGAGGAAACATAGATAACTGGTCACACTACTGAGATATGTTGCTATAAATGGCGGAGTGAATTGTTGGCTGCTTGCAGTCATATCTACTACATGCCACTGGTTTAGTGACTTTCTTATTAATGGTTGTTCTTAACACAAGCCAAGAGAAAAAATGTTTTATAAAATTCTGAGGCAACATAGGACTGTTGGAGAGAATTTCTTGTTATCAATGTTAATGCCAAGTAGACAAACTTACAATTATCTATTTTTATTGTGACTCTCTTTATTCGGGCATGGATTGAGAAAGAGCACTGAAATTAAATTACTAATTGAACAAATATGGCCAGGTGTGGTGGCTCACGCCTGTTATCCTAGCACTCCTGGAGGCTAAGGCAGGAGGATCACTTGAGGTCAGGAGTTTGAGGTTGCTGTGAGCTAGGCTGACACCACGGCACTCTAGCCAAGGTGACAAGGTGACAGAGTGAGACTTTCTCAAAAAAAAAAAAAGAGAACAAATATTCTCAGGCACCACTGAGTGTTGTCACTGTTGCTGGTACAGTGGTGACCTATATACGGATGGTCTTTTGGGGGGCTTATAGTCTTATGCAGAAGAGAGTTATAAAATAAATGCATATATACATGAATAAGTCCAAATATTGATTGTCTTCCGTAAAAGAACAGGGCTTTGTTACAGTGAGAAGTCAGGTGCTACTTCATATTCAGTGGAGATACCAGCCTTTCAAGAGATGGGGAAAGACCTAGGAACAAAAGTCACATTCTTAAACCTGAGAGACTGAGGGTTGATCCCTAAAGCATGGTAAAATAATAGGGTACAAAATTTATTAGGCTGTTAGGAGATATTGATTGGTAATCCCATGATGTAAATTACTTAAACCAAACATCATAAATCTGAGTAATAGTATACGTAGTTTTGTTTACCTGTCACCAGTCCCTCTCCCACCAAATAGGAATGTGACAACCTGTAAAAAGTTTGAAGATAACAATTAACACATTACGGGATGACTGTCCAACCAAGTTTGTTGTTATTTTTTCCCATAACCCATTTTCTCCCAAAAGAATATTGCTGTACAGAAAACTTTTGAGAGCTAGATTAGTAAGTAATGATGATTACCATTTTCTAAAATATGATCAGGTGTCACTCTGGCCAGAAATAATGTTTCCTCTTCTAAAATACATTTTATTCAACAGAAATGTACTTTGATGTACCTGCTATACTAACCCAAATCATTATTTATTCTTCTTTATCACATCTTCTATACCCTATATACATATAGACGAAGGGCACAAAAGAATCAATGTGCAGATGAATGACTTCCTGCAAAGCCAAGACTGAGGTAACCACCACCCAGGACAAGATTAGAGCACTGACAATTGTCAGAAATTCCCTTGTATCTTTGATAATCAATACCCCTTCCATCCCTCAATCGGTCTGGTTTTATTAACCACTCACTTGATATTTTTTTAAATTTCCTATATGTACTTGTATTTTTGAACCCTAAAGTGTAATTTTGTGAACATTTAAGCTTTGAAAGTAGAATCATACAATATGTATTTTATGCCTATCTTTGTAAACTATTTGTGTTTATTCCTGTAGTCCCTTAAATATATATCCCATGATTTATTTATCCATTATAATGGTGATGAGCATTTGATTTGTATGCAGTTCTTGAATACTGCTAATGATGCTCTGCAGGGCCTCATGTGTGTATCTTAACGCACCTCTCTTAAGTATGCTACGTGCTTTAAGTCTCCAGAATGGGAGTATCAATTCACACCTCCTCCACAAGTGCATGAAAGTTCCAAATGTTTGATGTCATCAAAAGCAATAATGATTTTTCAAACTTTAAAATTTTAGCCATTCGAGTGTGAAAGTAATGCTATCTTAATGTAGTTTTAATTTTGTTTTCTTTGATCAGAATAAAGTTGAGGACTTTTCTACGGTTATTGAGCAATTATATACCATCTTTTATTAAGTACCTGTTCAAGTCACTTGTACATTTTTATATGGTGTTTCCTTTTCATTGATTTTTACTTTTTTGTATGTAGAATTAAATATATTGAATAGAGGGTGTTTGGGTTATTCATATGGCAATCACTGTTCTCCTAGTCTAATCCTTTGTATTTTTATATTTTTAATTATTTTACATTTTTAACTTTAATCCAAATAATTTTAACTCAACTTTATTAAGATAGATTTGAGGTGCATTTATGGGCCATAAACTTCACTTATTGTAAAGTCAATGATTTTTTAGTAAATTTGTAGAGTTGTGCAAGCATCATCACTAAAATCTAGTTTTAAAACATTTTTCCATCACTCCTGAAAGTTCCTTTGTGCTCATTTTTAATCTTCACACCCACCTCAACTCTAGGTAACCATTAATCATTTTATCTATATAAATGTAACTCTTTTGATATTTTATATAAATTAATTATATAATATATAGTCTTTAGCATCTGGGTTTTTTCATTTAGCATACCACTTCTGAGTTTTATCCGTGCAGTAGCATGTATCAATACGTCCTTCCTTTGTACTGCTGAAGAAAGCCCCATCGAATGGACACACATTTCATTTATCAGTTCCCTCACTGATGGGCAACTGAATTATTTCTAGTTTCTTAATATTATAAATAATCTTATTATGAATGTTTGATTTGACTATGTTTTTGCATAGACATATGTTTTCATTTCTCTTTGGAAGATTCCCAGTGTAGGACGGCCCAGTGATATGGTATGTTTATGTTTAAGTTTATAAGAAACAGCTAAACTGTTACTTGAAGTGACTATACCATTTGACATTCCCACCAACAATGTATGAAGTTCTCGTTTTCTCCACATCTTCACTAATACTCACTCTCATCCGTGTTTTTTATTTTATTCACTACAGTGTGTGTGCAGTAGTCTCTTATTTTGGTTTTAATTTGCATCTTCCTAATTACTAACGATGTTGACTGTTTTTTTTCATGTATGCTAGCCTTTTATATGTCTTCTTTAATGAATGCCTATTCAAATCATTTACCCATATTTTATTAGAGTTGTCTGTCTTGTAATTGAGTTCTAAGAGTTCTTTATAGGTTCATGATACAGTCATTAATCATGTATATAAAATGCAAATATATTTTCATAGTTTTTGACTTTTTTATTCACTCTATTAATGTTGTGCTTGGAGCACAAAAGTTGTCATTTTACTGACGTCATTTTTATCAATTTGTTCTTTTATGAATCATGCTTTTGTGGTCATATTGAAAAAAAATTGCCGTCTCAATGTCATTAAGATTTTCTCTTCTGTTTTTCCACAAGTCCTTTATGTTTAGCTTTTACATTTAGGTCAATGTCCCATTTTGAGTTGATCTTTGTGCCTCGTGTGAGATACGAACCTAAGTTTTTTGTGTTTTTTTTTTTTTTTTACTGTGACTTTCCAGCTGCTTCAACACTGTGAAAAGACTAGCCTTCTCCCACTGAATTTTTGTGGCACTTTAGTCAAAATTCAATTGACTATAATAATGAAGATTTATTTAAGAAGTCTCAACTCTGCCTCATTGGTCTCTGTCCTTGCACCACGCTCGTCTCTGTCTTTGCACCACGCTCTCTGTCCTTGCACCACGCTCTCTGCCCTTGCACCACGCTCTCTGTCCTTGCACCACGCTCGTCTCTGTCCTTGCACCACGCTCGTCTCTGTCTTTGCACCACGCTCTCTGTCCTTGCACCACGCTCTCTGCCCTTGCACCACGCTCTCTGCCCTTGCACCACGCTCTCTGTCCTTGCACCACGCTCTCTGTCCTTGCACCACGCCCTCTGCCCTTGCACCATGCTCTCTGTCCTTGCACCACGCTCTCTTGATTACTGTGGCTTTAGAGTATGTTTTGAAATTGGATAGTTTAATCCCCCGATTTCATTCTTCTTTTCCAAAATTGATTTGGCTATTTGGGGTCCTTTGCATTTTCAATTACATTTTATGATAAGTTTGTCAATTTTTGCCAAGAAAATGCCTGTTGGAATTTTTTATTGTGATTACACTGATTTATTGTTAATTTATGGGGAAAGCATTGTCATCCAATTCATAAACATGTACTATCTCTTTGTTTATTTCAATCTTTAGTTTCTCTGAGTAATGTTGGCCTTTCTTATTATAGTTTGCATTTATTTTTAAAAATGTATTCCTATATATTCTTTTTGATGGTATTTTGAATGGATTTTGTTTTGTTAATGTTATTTTGTGTTTTTGCATTGCCAGTACATAGAAATGCAATTGATACTTGCATTTTATTGTTCTCCGACACTTTGCTGCACTCATGCTTGAGTTCTATTAGTTGTGTGTGTGTGTCTGGTGTGCATTCCCAGGGTTTTCTACATACATGACTCCGGTCGATGTCATTTGTGAATGAAGTCAATTTCATAATTTTTTTTCCAATGTACAGTCTTTTTTTGTTGTTTTTGCTTGTTTGTTTAATTTTTTTTATTTCAGCATATTATGGGGGTACAAATGTTTAGGTTATGTATATTGTCCTTGCCCCCCCGTCCCCCAAAGTTAGAGCTTCAAGCCTGTCCATCCCCCGACGGTGAGCATCGCACTCATTATGTATGTATATGCCCATCCCCCCTCCCCCCTCCCACCTGCCCGACGCCCGATGAATGTTACTCCTATATGTGCACTCAGGTGTTGATCAGTTAATACCAATTTGATGGTGAGTACATGTGGTGCTTATTTTTCCATTCTTGGGAAACTCCACTTAGTAGAATGGGTTCCAGCTGTATTCAGGATAATACAAGAAGTGCTAAATGAAAAAACCCCGATGCCAAAGATTTTATATTGTATGATTAATTTATATAAAATATCAAAAGAGTTACATTTATATAGATAAAATGATTAATGGTTACCTAGAGTTGGGGTGGGTGTTTAGATTAACTAAAAATGAACACAAAGGAACTTTCAGGAGTGATGGAAAAATGTTCTAAAACTAGATTTAAGTGAATGATGCTTGCCAACTCTACAAATTTACTAAAAAATCATTGACTTTACAATAAGTGAAATTTATGGCCCATAAATGTACCTCAAATCTATCTTAATAAAGTTGAGTTAAAATTATTTGAATTAAAGTTAAAAATGTAAAATAATTAAAAATATAAAAATACAAAGGATTAGACTAGGAGAACAGTAATTGCCATATGAATAACCCAAACACCCTCTATTTAATATATTTCATTCTATATACAAAAAAGAAAAAATTTATATGAAACTGCAAAGGTCCCAAAATAGCCAAACCATTCTTGAAAAACATCTTTGTCTTGCTTCCTACCTTAAGTGGAAATCATTGACACTTCAAATCTCTCATGGTATGTTAACTGTGCTTTTGTGGATGCTTTTTATGAGGTTGAGAATTTTTCTTTCTATGACTAGTTTGCTGAGAGGATCTTTTCCACAAATGGGTCTTTCATTTTATCAGATGGTTTTTCTTCATTTACTCAGATGACCACGTAGTGTTTGTTCTCTGTTGCATCACTGCCCGCGTCATGAGTTTCAGCATGTGACTATCAGGTGTGAGAGCTACCCTGCATCTCTGAGATGCATCCTGTTTGCTAATGTTTCATAATCTTTTTATAAGATATTGGATTTTATTTGCTAATATTTTGTTAAGGATTTTGCATATATCCTTGTTCTCGTTAGGCCTCTGTAGCTTTCTTTTCTTGTGATGTCTTTGTTTAGCTTTAGTATCAGGGTAATACTGGCCTTGGAGAATAAGTTGGGAAGTGTTCCCTTCTCTATTTTTAGACAGTATTTCCAAAGGATTCTTACTATCTCTTCTTTAAATATTTGATAATATTTACTGGTGAAGGCATATAGACCTAGACTATTCTTGTGGGAAAAATTTTAGTTATTAATTAAATTTTAACATTAGCTGGACAGTTTCAAAAAAACTTGGATTTTTACTATCATTTGTTTTGATTTGATTCAGATATCTTTGATAGAAAACAAACATCTTTATTAGAATGAATAATGTAATCCACAAATCTTGAATATTCCTCAACTTGTTTGAGTTTTATATAGTTTTTATCACTATTATTTAATAATTTTCCTATCCAAGTACTAACCAGGCCCAACCCAACTTAGCTTCTGAGACCAGATGAGATCTGGTGCGTTCAGAGTGGTATGGCCGTAGACAATAATTGTCTATTTTAAGTTTCATATATCTAGTTAGGTTTTAATCTAGATATATAATAGATTTTTTATTTACATTTATCTTTTAAAAATGTATTTTCTAAGTGTTTGTTGCTTGTTGTCCTAGTCTGCTCAGGCTGCTGTAACAAAATAACATAGACTGAGTGGCTCAAACAACAGATGTTATTTCTCACAGTTCTGGAGGCTGTGAAGTATAAGATCAAATCGTTGGCCAAATTAGTTTCTGGTGAAGGCTCTATTCCTTGTTTGTAGATGCTTGCCTTCTTGCTGGTCCTTGCATGAGAGAGAGAGAGAGAGAGAGAGAGAGTGAAACCTCTAATGTTTCTTCTTCTTGTAAGGACACTAACCTCATTATGAGGCCTTCACCCTCCTGGCCATATTTAAACCTCATTATCTCCTGAAGACCCCACTCCAACACTGTCACATGGGGTGTTATGATTTCAACATATGACTTTTGGGGTGACACAAGCATTCGGTCCATAACACACATATATAGAAATGCAATTGATCTTTATATATTGACTTTATATCCAATAACCTTTGGATTCTTTTTTGTTTCTAAAAGTGGATCTCTATATAGGTAAGTATAGATATCTAAGTACATAATAGTTCATATGCAAAAATCATAGTTTTAATTTTTCTTCAGTAATTATCATATTATACCTGTTTTATTCTTCTTTCTCTGTATTGCCTAAGCTATCTAATATAATGGCATATGGAAGTGGAGATGGTCAGCATTTTTGCCTTATTTTCTATGTTACACTATTAAACACGATATTTATTGTAGGTTTACTATAGATTGAGAGAATTTTCTTTCATTACCCATTAACATGGATAGTATGGAATTTTATTATATCTTGTATCTGCAGCTATTGAAATGATAACATTATACTTTATAATGTAGTGGAATACATTTTTTGTCTTTTAAATGTTATATCAACTCTCCTTTTCTAGAATTAATGTAATTTAAAATGAATTTCTTTTATTTTCTTCCTTCTATTTTATTTGGGTTCATTGGTAATTCTTTCTTAAAATTATTTTGTTTATTTATACGTAGTAGCTTTTCCACACTTTTTTCTCATTCTTTATGTATCTTTATGTTATGGATATATTTCTTTATATAGCATATAGTTTGGTTTGGTTTTCTTATTTAGTCTGATTGTTTTGTCTTTAAATATTAGTCCATTTAATTTTTTTCTTCTTAAACAGGATTATTGAGCTATAGTTGACATACAATAAAATGGATATATATCTCATTGCTATTTTAATTTACATATCCTTAATGACTAATGATGTTGAGAATATTTTCATGTGCATATCAGCCATTAGTATGTCTTTGGCGAAATGTCTATTTAAATCTTTTGCCCATTGTTTCCTTTATATTCCTTGTGTCATTAAGTCTAAGAGTGCTTTCTATGTTCCAAGTCCTTTGTAAGTCTTTCCTCAGACTGTGAGGAGGAAGAGAAAGTGTGTGCATGTGTGTGTACATCCCATCAGAAATTTGTTTTCTTTTTTTCAATTTTTATTTAGATTTACCTGTTTATTCGTGTAATTTATATATTCCTTGCTAAATCTCTGGCCTTCCATCCATAATCGTTTTACCTTAGCCTGAAGAAATGCATGTGTATTTCTTTTACTGTGGGTCAAGTGGTGATGATTTCTCTTAGCTTTTGTTAGTCTGAAAATGCATTATATCAACCTCATTCTGAAAGCATAAATCAACTTGCAATATAATCCTAGATAGGCAATTTCCCTACTGATCTTTATAGATATCATTTTATTTCTTCCAAATTTCCATCTGTGAAAATATAGCTGTCAGGTTGTTTTACATTTGAAGGTAATCTTTTCTTTCTCTCTCTCTCTCTGGCTGTTTAGTTAAATGTTTTCTTCCTCTTTTCCACAGTGTCTATATTATTATCTAAGTGTATATTTATTCATATTTTTACCAAGCTGTTCATAGTGCTACTTGAATATTTGATTTTATGTCATTCTTCAGTTTTAGAAAGTTAGTGGTTCTTATATTTCCAACATTTGTTTCTACCCCATAGTCTATTTCCTCTTTCCAGGACTCCAGCAAAACACACATTAAAATTGTTATATTCTTTCTAGGTTTCTTACTCTCTTCCTCACCGTTTTGTGTCACTAAATTACATTATAAACAATTTTTTCTGACATATTTTTCAATTTACTATTTTACAGCTGTGTCTATGCTGCTGTGAAATTTGTCCATTGGTTCTTAATTTTAGTTATTTTTAGTGCTATTATGTTCACTCATAGTTTTATAGATTCCTACTGTTTACCAAAATCCTTCTCCTTATATTTATTTCTTTAAACAAATATATTTAAAAGTCTGTATCAAATAACTCCTTATCTCAAGTCCCTGAGGCTTGGGTCTGTTTTATCTGCTTTCTGTTTTGTTCTGTTTGGCTTTTTTTTTGTTTGTCTTATTTCCTCATCTTCTTGGATATGTTTTATCTTGATATAGACATTGTATTTCGAAAATTGTTTTTAGAAATAATTTGAAACCTTTTTGACTTTTAACTCCTTCCAAGATAATTTTTCTTTGTTCCCATGAGGCTTCTGGGCAGCCAATAGTCCAGAACCACCTCAATCCCATTTCAGGAACTGACACTATTCACACCTGAGCTACCATCTCTGTACGGACCTTCCTTCCCCTGTGGATGCTAACTCAGAAGGTTTTCCCTTTGAGATTCCAGCCAAAAGTGAAGAGTTTTAACCATACATCTCACACTTGAGCAGGTTCTAGATTCCAGTCTCTTTCCTACTAGACTCCTGAGTTGTCAAAAATTCTATTGAACCTGTTACCCTCTGTTGTCCACTCTGGAATAAACAAAGCATCAGCCACAAAGTAGCACCGCGAACTGCACTCATCCAGCCCCAGATCACAGCCAGTGATGTCTGCACAACTTGTTAGCTCCTCCATGCAATCAAGTAGATGGCTTTGCATTTTTTTCAAGATTTTTAATTATTCGATTGGGACAATTGGTCTGAGTTTTCTATTCCTCCCTTATTGGAAGCAAAAGTTTAAAAATGCTTCTAAAATACTCGACAAATCCTTCTAAAATGGAGACTAGAATAAATGTATTAATTCTGAATGAAAAGAAACATGTGAGCATATCAATTTAATTATAACAGAAGGAATATAAATACATTCAGCAGGACCTGGAGGCGTCTAGTGTTTACACTCACTTGGCTACCTTTGTTACTTATTTTTAATCTCCAATGATCCTAACACCCCCACAAAAATGGCTGCTCAACACTATAAATTTTATATTATGCACAGAGGTGATATGAAAATACACAGGTTTTAAAGACTGTATCATTGAAAAGGTATTATATACATAAATAAATTCAAGGCAATAAATAACTGATGTGTGCCTATTCTTCTTCGTTTCCTATGATACCATGCAACTTCTCACATCTCTTTTCCTTCCCAGGCACACATGTAAATTTTGTACATTTCTTAGCTCAGCCTTTCTATAAATTTCTTGCCTATCTGTAAAACCTTGCAAAAGTTACAGAATTATAGAATATTTATTCAGTTTCATCCTTTCAACCCTGAATGCAGAATCTGGGCAAGAGTTCTCGGTTTCTTGAGAGTATGTTACTGTGGTCTTCTCCCTACGTTCTGACATGTCAGTTCCTTGGGCGTATGTTACTGTGGTCCACTCCCTACGTTCTGACATGTGTTTGCATTATCTTTTTTCTTATGTTACCTGTTTGACAAATTTAATCCTAACATTTTACATTTGGTGCCTTTCTTTCTTCTGTCTGTGCTCTGTAAATTATGATTTTATTTGTTTACGCAAACTAAAATATTGCATTAGTTGAGGCAAAGTTATTACTTTAATCTTGATTTCTTTCCTGAACCACAAACCCAAATTCCAAACTACCTGTAGAACAACAAATCCCATGTCAATTCTCAATGAGCTTCTCAGCTCGACATGCTCAGAACTGCACTCCTTATCTACTAACTGCCACTATCTACTTGCACACCTGCTTTCTTCCTGCGATACCTGCTTTATCACTGTCACAAAACACTTCATTGTGAACAGTCCAGGAAGCTCTGAGGCGTCATATTGTGAATGCAGGAGGTGAGAGATGAGAATTCAAATTAGGAAAGATTGCTGAGAGACGCTACCAAAATAGTAGACTATAAGTGAAGTAAAACAGGATGGAAAACAGCAAACATGAGCCAGTTTTCAGTATTTCTTCTCCAAGGAATTTAATGTTTCCTTGAGGAGTTCATGCCTGTGGACAGTTCTGCTGTGCTGAAGCGTCCACTAATGACTGCTATGGCAGTTGATGGAGCTCATACTTAGTTTTTGAGGCATTGCTCTGAGTGACTGATATGCGTTTATTCAATTAATTCTTACATGAGGAAACAGAGAGTCAAATAAATTGAATAATTCGCTGAAGTTGGCACAGCTTAAACTTAAAATAAATAACTTCGTATAGGAAATTTTCTTTTAAGACATGGAAAAAGCAGATGATAATTCTACAGGCATGTTTTTATTTAATTTCATGAAGGAAAGATTGCTAGAAAACACTTTGAATTCTGACAAATTGTTCTCATCTCATCGTATCTCACAGTCTTAGAACCAGTATGGAAATCTTGTCCTGAGGTTCTATGGCCAGCTTCCCTTATCCTACTGTGAAGATAAGTACTTCTCAGAAACTCTACCTGTCACCAGCTATCAGATTTCCTATTGCCCTGCTCTATTCAACAAAAATGCAATGGAATGAGATCTACAATCAACCGTAACTCTTACACAGATAACCTGTCTGCTCGAGTACCAGCACAGAGGTGTGTAAATGATTTCTTTAGAATTCACTTTCTAAAATTATAAAAGGGTCAAAGAGCACTGGTAATGATGAGTTTGAAAGTGTCATCAATCTTCTCCAGCAACAATTTTCATTTTTACATATCCTCCCTGTATTGTCTACTTTATGGATTATAGACTGCTTTTGCATATGTTCTTTCTGTGGGAAAATGAATACTAGCTCCAAATATAGATCTATGACATTTACAAAAATGGTAATTAACTAGCCATGGGCAAATAATATAATTTCTCTGGGCTTTATGTCTTTATCTTGATAATCAAGATGTAGAATGTCCCTCTCAATTCTGCCATCCTGTGATACACTATAAGACAAACTGACTTACTGTCCACTTAGGGATGTCTCCAAGAGCATGGCCCACATGACTCCCATTATGGACAACTATGCCCTTTAATGACCTTGACATGGCTTCTCCAGCTTCATACTTCACAGCCAATAGGTGTGTGTGCATCTAGCCCCACTTAACATTATGGCATCTGGGAAATGCAGAATTGGAGCTGGAATCCAATTCTTTTTTATAATACATGCTTCTAAAAATCTATACCTAGCAATAAAAATGTAATAAACACTTCTTTGTGTCACTCAGTTTAAAGTTAGTTCCAAGGATGATACAATGAAGCTGTCTGTAAAAATAAATCTGAAAATGAAACTAAAAAGATCATAGACAAATGATTATAGAGGAAAAAAATCTTTTTTCACAAAATTCAGGGTTCTAAATTATTTTTTCTCTGTGTCCTTCGTTATCATGACGACTTGTTTCCTGATTAACTAAAACATACATCATTTTCTTGCTATTATAAAATCTCTTATTATTCACAGATAGATCATGAAAGATTTGGATGAAATAATTACAAACTTTTTTCCCCTTAAAAAACAAACAAGCCAAATGAAACACAACAAAAAAAACCCCCCAAAACCAACACACAAGAACTTTCTGACAACAGTAAACACAGACGGGGCTGGCTGGTCCCCTGCCGTCCTGGGCTCAGGGCAGGGCTGAGGGTCCCTGCAAAGTGCTCCGTGCTCCTGCCAGGCTCCTCGGCCCACAGGCCGCCCCCACCCGCCTGACCCTCCCGCCTCCTCCCCAGGCCCCGCCCTCTGGAGGGACCGGTCTCCCCAACACCTGGCCATGGCCTGGTGCCCTCCTCCCATAGGCTGTGCAGGTGGCTGAAGAGGAGGGGGCCCCAGGAAGCTTGTCTGCTTGTATTTCCTTGGGGCGAATCTGCCTGGCAGCTGTTTATCCTCTCTGGAATCTGAAAGGACAGATAAACTACACTGCGTGGTGCAGAGAAGAGAGAGCTGGAGATCCTTGGGCCACGTGAGACACAGCCTGCGTAGACAGAGTTTTCAACTGAGCACCAGAATTCGGCTGTGCACTTCACCAGCTGGGAGAAGGGAACCAGGTACTCGAGGTAACAGAGGAGTCGCTTTTTCCATGATCTAGCCTGACAGGAAAGAACACCTGTAGATATGTCAACCCAGTTACCTCTTCAGAAGAACAGATGGGCCAGTCTCCACCAGGGCAACAGCGCTAGGCAGGACAGAATGGAAACAGACCAGTGATGAAGCAGCAGGATCCTCAGAGTGACCGTGAGAAAAGTATTACCGGACTGCATGCTCACCTGGCGGGGCAAGTGTCCCATCAGGACTGCGGCAAGGGAACTGGCCTTTGCACCTTGATGATAAGAGAAAAAGAATGTGATCTTCAAAGAGAATGCACCACTCACTGCAGAACGGCATCCCAGAGAGGAAAGGGAATCCTTAGAAGGGGATGCAATGCAGAACCTGTGAAGGTTAAAAAGAAAGTTGCTCAGTAGTGGGAGTATATTATCAGTGATAAGAGCTTTCTATAGCGTGGAGTAGTAAATCTTTAAGACACAATTACTGTGTGCAGAGTAAGTCTGAGAACTATTGAAGCTGTCAGAATAGATTGAATTGGAGCCACAAAATGTCATGACACAAAAACTCTTAACTGCCATTTTTTTCAGAATCCCTATTAAAATAATATAAAATAAACAAGACAATGCCTGTATAAGACAGTGATTCATAAATTTTGGTGAGCACCATCGTCACCCGAGAAATTGTTAAAAATACAGTTGCTGAAACCTCACTCTTGGAGATGCCCAGGCAGGTGGGCAGTGGGGCTTGAGTCTTCATGAGCTCTGCAGAGGGTATTTCACTCCACAGCAAGGTGTCTAGGGCCCACCTCATGGTCCCATACATTCACAAACTATTCATTTCTACATGGGTTCGCGCACATAGAAGCGGCTTTCTTTTCAGGGCGGAAGGGGCGGAATATAGGCACAGTGATTACGGCCATGCTGGACATGTTGCAATCACCCGTAAGTAGTAGCTCCACTTGAGTTCACCCATAGACAAATATGTATTGTCATGTATGTGTACACGTATGTAAATATACTTGCTTAAGTAAATTAAGTACACATTAATAAAGTGTAAGTAGAGCTTTTCAGATCCCTTGCAAGTAGTATTTTATTGTTCACTAAAGCTGTGAATTCCTATTATCTTGCCCTAAGCTGAGGGGGAAGACCAGAGAGCAACCGGAGGTCACTATAAGTAGCTGAGGCCCCCAAGGAAACACAGTCCTGTCTACAACAGTTACACAAGTTATATTTTGCCTGACATCCTGATTTGGATATATATACTGAAATATGAGCAAAGACAAGACCAATTTTCAGTAAGAAAAATTGCGTTGCTTTGGGATATTTGGCAAATTACCTAACTACATTAGCATATTAGATCTGTCCTTTTAAATTTTTTCATCAATTCCAACTGCTGCAATAAAATTCTCATGTGCAATTTAACTGTAGTATTAATGAAGTTGATTGGTCTGTAACATGCAGGGTCAGTTTTATTACGCTTGAAAACACCTGAATTAAGATATTTTTATCCCAACCACTAAAAAAAAGAACCGTTTCAATGTATGTTCCCTAAGGAAAAAAAAAAAGAAAAGAAAAAGAAGAAAGTTGGCCTAATTTAATTCTTGATAAGATCTTTAAGGTTTGAAAGTCACAAAATGTAATCGAAATTTACTTTTTAATTTAATTTCCCAAAAGTCACTATAAAACCTCTGCCAATTATATTCACTCTCAGTATGATTTTTCCAATGCAGTAGCTACACCAGGGAACTTAATATCCTTTGGAGGAACATTAACTAAAGTTACCTGGGCAGTAAAAAGTGTGGCCTCGTGTAAATTCTCATCACCGGCAATGTAAAGGACTTGCAGGTGTGAGAGAAGCTAAGATTTCACTTGGAAGCTCTAACAGTAATGTCTTAAGTAACTACTCTATGTTTAGTGATCAGTAAAGAGACTGAGGACTTTTATAAAGTCCCTCATAATTCCAGGAAAACCCTTACACAATAAAGAACAAGAGCTTTAACAACAGAAGGGCTCTCTTCGGCCCGGTGCTTTCTGCTCACTGGAGTAGTCCGGCGAGCACACGCATCGATGACCTCCCTTACTCAGCAGGTGGTACGGGCCACCTCTGACAAGGAGGGCAAAGTGTCATCACATGCCTACGTTCTGGTATAATCTTTTACAAAATACCATGTAGAGTAGATCTTTTTTATCTCACACTTGGATCATTCATAATCCTCAAAAATGTATAATACCTTCCTCCTCCTCCTCCTCAAGGTTCATATCCCTCTAAAATGTTAACAATTCTCAAACCCACTCAATTATGTTTGGAAATGTGCCCCAACCCATGAATTGCAGTGAGTGTGAATTTCAGTGGATTATTTGGTAAACACTGTCCCTGGAGTTAAATGTTCATTACTGTACCTGCGTTCTACGCAGGTATTCCTGAGGGGACTAGAGAGCAGCATTAACCAGTGGGCATTTAAATCCTTCTCCCTAGATTGGTGTCTTCTTGGTTCTTTGTTCCTTACACATTTGCGTATGAGTCATGGTCATAAAATATTTTTCAAATCTGTTCTTCTTCATGTCTGCTTGTAATTCTGTAATTCCGTAATTCTGGCCACCATCGCATCTTCCTCAAACCACACACCTGTTTCCAAATGTTTTCTCTCCCTTGACTCCACATCATTGTCATAAGCAATTTTTTTTTCAAAACATATGTTGAAATATTGTGATTTCTGGCAAGGTGCAGTGGCTCACAGCTGTAATCCCAGCATTTTGGGAGGCTTTGGGAGGATCACTTGAGCCCAAGAGTTTGAGGCCAGCCTGGGCAACACAGTGAGACCCCAACTCTATTTGAAAACACAATACATTTTTTAAAAACTTTTTTAAACAGAAATATCCAAAACCTTTTTTCAGGAATATTTTGGTTCCTATTGCCTAATTCAGGGGGTTTTTCATCTTTAGGATAATATTCTCTCCTCAAACTATATTTTCATTTAGGTATCTATGTTAAATTACTTTCAGGAATCTGACATTCCAATTATTCTCTGCTTTAGGCACATTATGCTATTTATTTTTCATGAGCACTTAGGTCTTTTCCCATCTTTCTATCTTTTGTGACTCGATTACTCTTCTTAAGTATTTTCCCCTAACTTTTTTTTTCTATCCAATGCTCATTTATGCAGAGATTAATCCCCAATCTGAATAAATTATCCTCCCTTTTCTAAATCAATAGTAATTTATATAATCTGCATTTAAAATGATTATTTTCATGACTTTTTTCCCACTAAATATGATTTCTAGAGTGCAAAAATCTTACCTTAAATATGCTTGTAACTATTAACACTCCAAAATATTTTAGATGTTCAAAGACTAAATGAAATCTAATTATCTTGATTAAAAAATATTTAAATTAGAAAAATATAATTAGCTGATATAATAAATGGGTTTAACTGTTAAATTTTTAATATGCTGTCTTTTGAAATAAAAATAAAACCCATAATATAAAATTTGGTGAAGGACATAAAATACCAACCAGAAACATAACTCAGTAGAAAACTGAGCCACTGTATAACGCAAGCACCCTATACGACAGAATAACTTGGCAGAGTTGCTCAAACATTCCTGTGCTAGCTAGTTACTATGGAAATAAAAGCAAAAGTGAAACACAGTATTAAGGGGAAAAAATCAGCAGGAATTGCACATAACTTAAGTTTGGGGTGGATATTAGCTAAAAATCACCATAAGAAGTCAGTCTGTCTTATAGTGGTGTTGTTGCCAATAAACGCTGTAAGGGCTTCTCTTTATCATCTTGACTGTCTTTAAACACACAACTTCTATGTAAATATCAAATCAAACAGAACCTGTATTAAGCAATAATGCATCCATGATTAAAAAAACAAAATTCTTGGGTTTGGTTAAGTATCTATCTAATAGCTATCTCTATATGAAAAAGCATATTCAGAAGGCTGTAAATCAATTATTTAAAATATAGTCATTAGGGCCGGGTGCGGTGGCTCACGCCTGTAATCCTAGCACTCTGGGAGGCTGAGGCGGGAGGATCGCTCAAATTTAGGAGTTCAAAACCAGCTTGAGCAAGAGCGAGACCCAGTCTCTACTAAAAATAGAAAGAAATTAATTGGCCAACTAAAAATATATAGAAAAAATTAGCCGGGCATGGAAGCGCATGCCTGTAGTCCCAGCTACTCGGGAGGCTGAGGCAGGAAGATCTCTTGAGCCCAGGAGTTTGAGGTTGCTGTGAGCTAGGCTGACGCCACGGCACTCTAGCAGGGTGACAGAGTGAGATTCTGACTAAAAAAAAAATAAATAAAAGAAAATAAAATATAGTTATTAAATTTATACTAAATTATTTTACTCATTTGCATAATTGGATAAGAAAGTTGTCTTAAACTTAACCCATGAAAATTATAACTCAAAAGCTTTTAGAAAATTCAGCCACAATATCTGTTATACACCATGAAAGCATTTTATTTCTATCAGGCAATTTGATGTCAGCATGGAATGTTAGAGGGAGATACTTGAAAAAGAAGCCGTATTGAGACAATCTTAAAAGAAATAAAATGGTAATGGCCAAGACCGAATGACGACTTCACCAGCTAGATCCAAAGGGTATGCAAAGCATGTGTATGCTAGTTGTTCTGGAATGTTATTGCTTTGCTTGAGTGCTTTACAAATTTCACCAATTCTTTTATTTTAGTTTGAGTGAGTAGATACAACTGGAACATGCTGCTACTGCAATTCACTAAATAGTTCTAAAAGCTGTTAAAACAGATTTTTTAAGTTTTAATTTGCTACCAAATAATATCTTAATACAGTAAAATTTATGGCATTATTTGCATTAATTCTGCTCTGGTTTGACTTGCACTGATGGGCGGTCATGCAGTGCAGCTCTGCTGCTCCTTTCTGTGCATGTTGGGCACACACTGGCTCTCTGTGCGGAATGGAACACGGCTGACAGTCCTCAACCCAGTCCCCAGCCTCCCTAAAACATGATCCCTACCCGCTCCCACAAGAAAAAGTAAAAATGACTTAAAGCATGTTAAAGAGTATGACGGAAAGAAACAGCAGAAGAACAGAAATTAAAATGATAATTTAACCTAGTCCCAGAATCTGAAAGGCACTTAACCTACTAACAAGACCAAAAGGGAAGAAGTTAGAATTATAATACAGCAAGGATGGGAGTGTTGTTATCTGAGCTTTGCCCACCTGGAAGAAGGTGGTTTCATCAGTCATTTGTTTTTTATAATATCCTTAGCTTCTGGGATTCATGGTCTCTACCAGTCAAACCTAAAGCAGTAATCTCTCTGGGGCATAAATTTGGCATTGGAACCCACTCACGGACTGCCTCACACAGAAAACTCATAAGTCAGAAATCTGACACATTGAGTATCAGGGAAGAATCACCTCTTGACAAATACCCACGGAGACAGGGAAAGGAAAATCAATAATTGAGGTGCATTTCCAAACTTATTATATATGTGTCAATGTTTGAGAGTGTCAGAGAACCAGGCATAAGCTAAACTTTACTCTGTGCAAGAAGGTTACAGGGTGAAACTGAAGTGTGTGTTTAAACAAACCTACTTTCTAGTTTTGGATTTATAAGGAGGATTATGACAACAAGCAATGGGCAAAGGGGAACCCGGCACAAAGCCATCATCACTGATGATGATAAACAGTAAGTAAGCAGGCACACTCATTACCTGTTGAATAAAGGGAAAAATAGGCATAATAAAAGTTTTAAAAATAAACAAGATGATTTATAAAACACTAGACAAATCCAAACTTCATCTTGGAGAGTCTGAGGAAAGGCATAGCTCTGAATGTTTACTGGACACATTAGAATAAAATGTATACAGTGTCCTAGTACACACAGTAGGATACATTACAAGCAAGGTTTCAATGAAAGCACATCTAAAAGCAAAGCCTAAAACAGGATAAGACAAATATCAATCATTACATCACCCTCAAAACCTCAAGGAAACAGAAAATGCAATAACAAACTTTAAATTCTTAGAAACAGAATAAAAATGCAAGTTGAATAGTATGGAAAATAATCAACAGAATCAAGAACAATGTAGGGTTTTCTCCCAGAATAAAGATGGAAAGGGAAAAAATGTATGAAAAAATTATATTGAAGCTGACAATGCTGAACTTTACCTGAGTCTGTGCTCCTGGGAAGTAGTGATGGTTAAGAAACACCCCCTCCATCTTTGCTGTTACCTTGTTGCAAAGAACCACCCTTTCCTGTAAGACTTAGATAAAACCCCCTTGTTTATCTATGCAAGGCCAGACACAGACCCTCTAAATAATCATTCTTTGTCTCATAAGTGATTAGTTGAACTATTTTCTCCACAATGGACAAAATGCCTACTAATTTGATTTGACCAGACTTCACTAAGGATTCATTCTTCTTCCAAGTCCTCAGACTCTGAGCCCACTTGAGCTTAAACAGCAACAGAAAGTGGACCAACTTCTCCTTAACAAGCCCTCCCAAGAATCAGCTGACCTCAGGGAACAAGTTCCCTGATCAACCTGCCTGTCATTCCACCTGCTCACCTCATGCCAACATGACCAGTCCTTTCCGGCCTCATCCACCCCTCTCCGTACAAGAAAATCCCTTCCTGCGTGACCCCTGAGACGCTGAGGTCTTGCCTTCGCAGTACTCTCCCTGTTGCAATATCGCCTTCCCCTGTTGCCGTAATCCTCTCCTTCTAATACAATAGTCTTTTTGAATAAATCCTCTCCTTATCTAAGTCCAGATTGGCTTTTACTTGACAAACTTAAGGAATATAATGGAAAACTCAACCTAAGAATTTTAGGTACTCCTAAGGGGAGTGTTAAATCAGAACAGATGTGATATAACAGTAAAACAAAATGCTTTTTTGAACTAAAAAACAAGCTGACTTTATAGATCTTCTCCCTACAATTTAATTATGTACCAAATGGGGAAAATAAAAATCATAAAAGCAGTAGAAGAAAATGTAAATGAACGCCACGCACAAGGTCTAGTCTTCACACCTATTGTCTCCCACAGTGTACATTCTCTCTGGAGTCTCAGTCATTGAGTAGCTCTGAGACAGGCTGACTAATCAGTTTCCTGTTTGGATATAGCTTCTAGTTCTTATGTGGTCCACAGATTACAGCTTACCTATTTTGGCCAATTAATAACAAGAGTTCAAAAACGAATTGACCTCAAGATCTTGGTCTAGGGGACAAGGGACTTCCCTGGAGCCCCATGCACAGTTAGGCTTAAGCTCCAACTATGGTGACCTTTTCTTCATTTTAATAGTAAAAATCATGCCCATGGGTGGAAATTTAAAATGCTAATGCTACATACAACACATGAAAAAAGTATATAAAGCTGCCGTGCAGGTGCTGGTGAAAACCCCTCCTATGCTCGCTTTGATGTAACCCTTCCCTTTAGAAAAGCCCCGTAAAACCAATCCTCACACTACCCTCAGGGAGCAGCTCAGATCTTTCCTTCCTCAGTGCTGGTTCCCTTGTGCACATGCGAAGTAAACTTTTTTCTTTGCTCTTCTGTCTGGTCATCTCCCTTGATTTCTGTCCTGGGAGATTATAAGAACTCAGGGGCTTTGGTAATAGCTCTAAATACAATGCAAGCCCTACTTTCACACAAATGTGTGTTCTAGTCCCAGCTACTTCCCTGGGCTAGCACTCACATATCCAACTGCTAGCTTGATTCCTCCACTTAATATCTGAAAAGCACCTCCAACTTATCAAGCCCAAAGCAAAACACTCCATTTATTCACCTCTTTCACACACCCACTCCCCAGCAGGGTCTAGGACTGTGGTATGTGGGCTAATACCCTTCATACTTACTGGGGCCAAAAATTCCAGGAGTGATTTTTACTCTTACCTATCATATCATATCATAACTCAAATAAGTTTGATAAATTCTGCCATGCCTGTATTTAAAACACATCCCCATTAGCCTGCTATTCTTACCTCTCCCTCTAGGACTCAAGGCCCTACCATCCCTGTCCGTTTCCTGAACCCCACCAGGACCTCGTTTCTGGGCTCCCCACTGCTTCACCAGACCCTCTCCCTGTTTTTTCTGCACATGGCAGACAATGATCTTTGAACCTGCACATCAGATCATATCACTCCCTCTTCAAAACCCTTCAATAACTCCTCTTCACTTGGAGAACAAAATTTAAGCCCTTACTAAGATCTGCATTGAACCATCTCCTATAACCCTTGTGGGGGTGAGGAGAAACTCCCCCTCTACCCTGAAAGTTCACTGAAAGATCAACTCATGATTAGGGCAGATTAAGAAGAAGAAGGGGTTTATTTTCCATGCACACGGAGAGAATCACAGAGTGATTACCCAATATCCCCATGGGATCCAGATATTTTTATACTTTCCTTTTAGGGGGGAATAGGAGATGAGGAATATAGGTAATTCTGTTTATGGGCAATACATGTTTGCTAGGAAGGATGAATAGATACCTGTGAGAATGAATGGAATGGGGGGGAACAGATGGCTTGTAAATTAACCTGAGAGACAGGTGTTATGTTTAAAATGATTTGGGCCAGGTCTGGTTGCGTTCTTGATCATTCTTCCTGCCATATATTGAGAAGACAGGGAGGGGAAGGGAAATCAATTGTTGTTTTGATGGGTCCATCTGGTTATGCAGAAAGAGGGAAACCCTTCCAAGGCCTGTTGATTTATAAGGGCCTTTAACTCAAAATACTCTTTATACCAAGGATTCTTATTTTGGGGTGAAATTTCCTGAGCTCCTTCACCCCCACTCTCTTTCCCAATGCACAGGACTCCTTCTGCCCCTCAAGCCCATGCTGTGTGTTATTGCCTCATGGTCTTTGTACTCGCTGCACTGACAGTTCATAAAGCCCATATACAATAAAATTCTGGGTTTGTAAATTCCTGATAAATCTATTGGGATATTTTATTCTTCATCATTAATATTGTAAAACTGAAAAGTATTAATATATAAGTAAGTTGAATGCTCTGATTTTTAAGAATCTTTAAAACATTGGTGACATTAATGAAATAGGAGCCAGGTATTTTTCTTCAACAAGAGTATTCTATACTGAGAAAAAAAAATTACAGTTTTTGAAAAGAAGACTTGCAATAGTCTTCCTACAGAGCAGTAACAAATATTAAACAGTAACAAAACAACAGCAAACAAATAAATCAGATTCTTTTTTGTAAAAGAATTGAAATAAAGCATTTTAGTATCTTTAAAAGAACAAATAAAAAATATGCATTTGGATGGGGAAAAACAGATATTTGTCTTATTATGGAGGAGAACAGATACAGATTTGTTACAGAAGAGAACAAATTACACAGTAATAAAAACAATTTTAAAAAACAATAGAAATGAGAACTGTTGATAAAAGTCAAAACCAATTTCCTGCCATGAGCTACCTGGTATATTGATAATCACACTGCTGTAGTGTTCAGCGACAGGGGTGAACAATATACAAATTAGCACAGATGCCTACGTAATGTGTAAGAATCTCAAGTCTAAAAGGTGAAAGTCGTAAAGCAAAAGTCCTGAAGAAAAGACTGGAAAAGAAAGAAACTTCCAAGTTGCAAACTTACATTGAGGTCTTCCAGAGTGTCTTTTATATATAATTAAATTGTAACATAAAAACTAGCCTTTAAAATAAGAAATAAGGAACTCTCCAGCACTGAATTATGCCCTAAGTTTATTTAGGCAATTACAAAAGTACATTAAGTCTTTTAAGACACAATAATATTACTGTATTTAATACAAAATAAGATTTTCCGTAATAATTATTTCTTATATTCAAAAACTTTTATGCATTTTAAATCTTTTTAAGTTAGCCCAAAGAATGTTTATAAAAGAAAATAATACAGAGAGCTTGCACTGAGAGATCAGAGGTAAGTTCTTCCTCTAAGTATTCTGTTAGTATGGATTCTATTTATAACAGAAAATGAGAAAATATATGTTTTGTATATTTCTGAACTCTCTTTGTACAAATATGGAATGGTATTTTATATTATGCATAATGTAACAATTTACTTGTGTGTTAAAAATATTTTCCCAAAACATGTAAATAAAATAAAAACATTTTTTAAAAACTTGCTTTATAAAAGCAAATTACACAAAGGTGAATGTTTTTGTTTTTATTATTTTTATTTTTTAATTGATGATAAAATTCTACGTATTTATTGTGTACAAAATGTTTTGAAGTATATACATTGTAAAATGACCAAATCTAGCTAATTAACCTATGAATTACTTCACATAGTTATCATTTTTGTGGTAAGAACACTCCACATCTACTTTTTTGCATTTTTCAAGAATAGAATATATTGTTAACTATAGTCACCATGCCATACGGTAGACCTCTCGAGCTTATTCTTTTTAGATAATTGAAATTTTGTAGCCTTTAGCCAATATTTCCCAACCCCTCAACCAGCTCAGCACCTGGGAACCATCATTCTACTCTCTCCTTTTATAAGATCAACTTCTTTAGATTCCCCTTGTGATGGAGATCATGCAGTATTTGTCTTTCTGTGCCTGGCTTATTTCATTTAACATAATGTCCTCCTGAATATTTAACAAAGATTAGTAACATAATTTCAAATATGTTAGGTAATTTTGGGGGCTGTGATTCTAGAATAAATTGTCCCCTCCAAAGCTCTCTGGAAATGAACAAAAGAGAAAAAATATACTAAAAAAAACAAAAAAAAAACAAAAACAGAAACAAAAAAAAAACACTACCAGGCTTAAAGGGGCTGGGATCATTTATTTGGCAGTAAGTTAAGACCTTCAAAGGTGAAAAATAACAAGCAATAATCCTGATCTGTGCTATTCTCTGTGATGCAGCACAGAGAAGAGTCACAACACCCTCTGTCAGGCCCTGAAGTCTATGCAAACGTGCTGTATAAAATAGGTTTGCAGAACAGCATTAGGACCAGCTTGAATAATTTCCAGCACATTTTTAATTTCTTTCAATTCTTTCTGCAAACACATTTGGTTGGACCAAATTACTTTTCAGACTACAGTTTATAACAAAAATGACAAGGACATTAATTGACTGATTTAAACCAAGATGGTTTGATCCTACTACATGTTGGTTATTGTCACTTTATTTGGACAGTTCCTCTTGTCATGAATATGACTAATGACGGGTGAGGTGCTGATGAGTCTTTACAGACTTTGGCTCAATATGGCAGTTCCCCTTCCTTCTTTTCTCAGGGAAAAGCAGAAAAATAGGATTGGGTCTCATGACAACGTGAAAAGAGGACAAATATAATGCCACTCATTGCAACCACCAGTAGTGGCCTGCCACCAGTCCACTGTCCAGACATATTCTAGCACATGTCCAGATATATGCTATGCATGTTCCTTTGTTAAACTATCCTTGCGGAGACATCTCCAAAGCAGTAAGCCATCTTTCACTCTTTTGTTTTGTTCAATGAGCCTGTGATCTGAGAGCAAAATTGATGCCCTTTTATCAACTAAGACAGGCCCTCAGGTTAAGGAAACAAAAGTTACCTACTGATTGAGGGTTCAGGGCCCGAATGGCATGGCAAATTTCTAAATGTTTATGACTATAAGAAAAACCACAGCCCTGCTAAACTGCCTGACAGTAGAAATTATCAGGCTAAGTTACAACCCAGACCACTACAACTCTAATTCAACAGAGGACCAGCCTCACAGATATTCTTTGCCAATAAGCTATTGACAGTTTCAGCCACCTTAGAGCCTACACACAAACTGTCTTTGTGTCCTATATTTCATCCTTTGATGTAAAAAGCCAAATTCTATCTCTTTTTTTTTTTTTTTTTTTTTTTTTTTTTTTTTTGATATTGAGTCTCTGTCTGTTGCCCAGGCAGGAGTGTGGTGGTGTGATCATAGCTCACTGCAACCTCCAGCTCCTGGGCACAAGTGAAGCCATCCTCCTGCCTCAAAATCCTGAGTAGCTAGGACTATAGGCCCTTGCCGCCATACCTGGCTAGTTTTTCTTATTTTTTGTAGACAGGGTCTCACTACGTTGCCAGGCTGGTCTCGAACTCCTGGGCTCAAGTTATCCTTTCACCTCAGCTTCCAAAGTGCTGGGGTTACAGGCATGAGCCACAATGACCAGCCCACCACATGTTAATGCAAAAACCCTGCCCCAGAGTAAACTTGGGATGTATGTTACATACATGATTACCCATTGCACATGCACTTACTGCCCTCCTAAATATGTATAGCTTTTCCCCTAAACCTGCTGAATCCATATGATACTGGCCATGTGAGGCATAAAACTCAGCCTGTCCTTCTCTTCAAGAGCATCTTGGGTACACACCGGAGATGGCTCTTCCCAGCTTACAAGTCGATATTGCCCCTAAAGCTCTCCTTTCTACTATTTAGCCATCCTGGTGACCTTTTAGATGAGAAGCCAGTCAGAGGCAATGGAGAGAAGATGCCTAATCATTAGTGCATCACCAAATAATCTGGTTTGGGAAGACAGACTGTTCTTTTTAATATTAAAAAGCAAAACAAAATAAGCCTTCCCTCTGGTCTTATTTGGCAATCCAAAAATAACATCTAACCTAAACTTGTTAAGACCTTTGTATTTTTTCTTCCAACAGGAGGAAATCATAATATTACACAGGAAAATTATGACACTTGAGCTGACAAGTATTTAATCTTTATCATCCCAGCCTATTTTTTTTGCTTAATCTTATAGCACAATTTTAAAATACTTATTAAATAACTTCCTAGAGATTTCTTTTAAATCAAAAACAATTTAATAGTTTTCTTATGAAAATAATGTATGCGCAGTATGGAGAAATGGAAATAGAATGAAAAAGAAAATATAGTCCCATCAAGCAAAGACGAACCTGTAAGCATAGCTTGAGCACCCCGATCTTCTAAAGTCCTCCAAAGTTTTCACCTACATGGAACACTAGAAAAGAAAAGTAGCTCAGAACAGTCTGAGCCAGGTGAGGTATGCAAAACTCATCCAGCCCAGACTACAGGAGTGTGGGCCTCAGTCACACACCCGGCCCTCCCCACCCTCTAGGCCTGGGGCAACTGTTCAAAGATGCTTTCTTCCTAACTGCCTGCCCCGCCCAGTATGTTCTCTACACAAAACAATGTGTAGCCCATCAGTAGCTGACGTTACTTTAATGTAAATGATTGGTAAACAACTTAGAAATTATCTCTATTTCCCTTAAAAATCCACTTGTAACTGTTGCAATCAGAGTTTATAGTCAGGAAAACTTAAATCTCTGTTCCTGGGTGGCCATCCTCAATCTTTGCACTTGAATAAACTCTCTTTAAACCAGATTCTGTTCTTTTTGATTATTTCAGGTTGACACTCACTAGCTTCTTACCCACTTATCGATTTAAATGCAAAGCTAGTAAGTTAGAAATCCCTTCAATTTGTCAATGCATAAAAAAATTATTCATATATTTTAACTTATACTCTATAGTTCAATAATATATACCCAATCACTAATCAAATGTTTCTACAAACCAGTAAAGATTCCTGACAAACAAGAATCACCTCCTCTTCTGATTTGTCCTTTTTTCTTTATAAAGTTAAGCCTCTCCTTTATTCTCCCAAAAACTTCCCGTTGTTTCCTAGAATACATTCCACAGACTTGGCTCAAGTAAACTCTACATTAATTCTGCCTTGGTTTCTCTCCTTAGGTGGACACTGCCGTAACCTCATCACTACAACCTATTTTGGGCCATGCTCTGATCCCCAGTCTTTCCGTAACCTCAAGATCATATATAAGCATCGACCATCTGGCCATTTCTTGTAGTATATGTATATATATTTGTGTGTGTATACGTGTGTATATATTATATATACACGTTATGTTAATATATATTATATTATGTTTATATATTATATTATGTTAAAATATATATTATATAACATAATATATAAATATATGTATAGTATGACTTTAGTATACACATGTGCATATAATAAAATTTATAAACTTTTTTCCCTGTTAATCTGTATATTATTAGTATATTTTATAGATTCAAATTATCAAACCTCCATGGGAAAAATCTAAACCTCTGTAAGGGTCAAGGGAAAATTTCCCTTGGCCCATCGAAGGTTTGCTGAACTCAACTCACAAAAGGCAGATTAATTGGAGAAAAGGCATACAAATTTATTTAATGTGCATACATCTGGGAACCTTAAAAATGAGGATACAAAGATACAGGTGAAACTGTCCATTGTTATGCTGAGGTTTAACAAAGTGTGACAGAGTGGTTGCCCCTCCACCCATAGATAGGGAAGCATAAAATTGAGAGTGGGGAATATGTAACAGAGGGAAGGGCCCGAAGAAAAGAAAATATTTTCTGTCTCTTTAAAACTTCCCCCACTCTTTTTGGGAACTTCTGCTTGGCCTGCATCCCTGAGGCAGGTTAAGTCCTTTGTTACAAGAGATAACTCAGCCTTCCCAGTCTGGAGCCAGCCCCCAGGTGGGCCCAGGTGGGACTATTAGAATAGTTAACCACAATAGCCTAGGGCTGAGGGACGCTCCCTTTAAAAGCTCTGTATTCCTGCTAATGTGCAGGAAATTTGGATTTAGAGCAGAGAAGGTCTACCACTTTTCCTCCTTTGCTAGCAAAGTAATAAAACTTCTCTTTCCTCCTCCTCAAACCACCCATTCTCAATCTTCTGATGTGGCCTTGAGAACAAGTGCCAAGCTTGTGGGGATAAAAGTATGGACAGTTGTGTAGAAATATGACTGGACAAAATCCTAACAGACTGAGTGGGAAACCAGCGAGCCTGTCTGCCCCGATTCTTCTTGGCCTCCATGTGCAGCATCCTTCCCTCTGGGTGTGGGCAGGACCCTCTCTGGAATGGGGGTCTTATGACCTGCATTCAAACAAGATAGGGCAGATCATTTCTTTACGGCCAGTACTTATACAGAAGGACGGGGGCAGGGGGTTAGAATAATATTTCCATGTTTTAAGGGTAGCTTTGGGGAAGAGGGGTTCTGGTTCCTATGACCTACCTTGGGGAAGACAGACTCTAGTTTCTGGGGCTAGGTTTGGGGAGAATGGGACTGAGAAGCAGGAGGGCAGGCGAAGCTCAGAGAGAAACTTTTGCTTCTGAGGCTGTTTCTGAAGACTTCATGTTAGGGTACTATTCTCTGAGCCCCAACTCTTCCCTACTTGTAAATTTGGTATGGGGCTTGGCTGCCATGGACCAAGCCCAAACTGGGTGGGCTGGGTATAAGGGGGGGGGGTTCCTATCTCTAAAAGGAAGCAAGAACAAGGAGAGCAGGGGAGAGGAGGCAGTTTCCACCGGGAGCCGGTATTCTGGCCTTCTGATGCTTCATGCTCTCACTTACGTCCTTCCCAAGGATGTGGATGTGGCTGTACAGTGTTGACCTGAAAGAACAGATTTGGCAAAATGAATGCAGAGAGTTTATTTGGGCCGAGGTTGAGGACTGCAGCCTGGGACACACTTCCAAGTTGTCCTGGGAAGTGCTCTGGAGAACAAAGTAGAGGCTCAAGTTTTTAAAGAAAAAAGGATGAATGAGGAGAGGAGGCAATTACAAAAGTTGTTGGTCAGGAATTCTCACCGGTTCCCAGGAATAACTTCATCAGGGACTGGCTGTGCTCTGTGACTTGGCACCGGTCAGGCAAGAACCCACACAGCACGAGGCTTCCACAGCCATTGTTCAGCTCCGGGAGGCATGCCTTGACTGCTGGCGCCTTGGAAACGCCTCTCTGGGCCTGACCATTTGACAGGTCTCACATTTCTCCCATAAAAGGTGGGTTTTTCTCTTTCTCAAGACGGTGAGTGAGGGCTGGACTCAGATACTCACAATCTATTTTAGTAGAGATTGGGCAGTGGACAGCAAAGAAACAGACACTCAGGCCTGGAAAAGTATTGTCCCTTGTCACATTATAGCAGAGGTTTCCTAAAACTCTTTCTTTTAGGATTGGAAGACAGATCAGGTTATTTAAAAGCCTCAAGCTATGGAGAGATAGATGATTGATTAAAGCAGAATTCTGGTGAGTGTGGGATGCTTCTTTGCAGCTTTGAGGAAGATGCTATAAGTGAGATCAGCCCAGGCAAGGGGTACCAGTCTACAAATGGGTGAATGAAAGGAGTTCTGCCAAGGAGGGAGGCTCACCGTGGGTGGCATAAAATCTAAATTTTCTGAGAACCCAAAAAGGTGAGGCCTTGTACAGTTATGAGAGTCACTTGTTTCTGTGCTCCAAACAACAGAAAATAGGACTGATTTCAGAGCCTTCCCTAAGATTTCTCCTTCATCAATTAAGACAAGGTTGAGGTCCTTTTGTGACAGAAGGAATGGCCTGAAAAAATGCAAAGTTATACAATGTATCCAAAATGTAAAAAAAAAAAAAATCTCTTGTCGGATGGAGGGCGGGCGGGAGGGAGGAGGAAGTGTAGAGTTACATAATGTGAGTCGTGCGCGCCACCTGGGGATTGGACTCGCTTGAAGCTCTGGCATGTGGGGGGGGAGGGGTGGTAGGGGCAATGTATGTAACCCTAACAATATTTGTACTCCCATTATATGATGAAATAAAAGGAAAAAAATGGCAAAAATATTTTCTATCTCTTTAAAATGTCCTCCATTCCCTTCTGAGAACTAAAACCTGCATCCCTGCCTCCGGCCGGTGGTTGGGAGAGGCAGGGGAAAGTCTTTTGTCCTTTGTGCTACAGGAGATGGCCTGCCGTCCTGACAGAGATGACCAGCAGGGTTCCCAGGTGGGTGGAGGTCACAGGACTGTCTTAGGTGGAGAAATCATCAACTGTAGTTGAACAGCAATTGCCTGAAGCTAAATGGCCTCCCTTTAAAAAGCTCTGTATTCCTGCTTATTTTGAGGATGGTGGCATTCCAGACACGAGTCCCCCTCCTCCGCATTTGCTGGTGAAGGAGCTCAGGAGCTTTCACCCCCAAATATGGCTCCTTGGTATAGAGAGTATTTTGAAGTGCAGTCCTCTTGAGATCAACAAAACACTGGAGGGGGCTTTCCATGTCTCTGCACAACAGGACTAACCTTATCAAAATATGGAAGGGGACAAGGGACTGCCCTTCCTCTGCTTGTTATCTCAAAGTATTATTGCAGGAAGGCAGATCAAGAATGCAAGCTGACCTGGCCCAAATTATTTTAAACACAATACCTGTCTCTCAGGTTAATTTAATTTGTAAAGAGAATCATTTACAAATCAATCTATTTCCCCCATTTATTCATCCTCCTTAGCAACCATTTATGGCCCCTAAACAGAATTACCTATACTCTGCATTTCCCCCCATACCCTCTAAAAGGCATGCATAAAAATATCTGAACTTCACTGAGACATCATTGGGTAATCAGTCTGAGATTTCTCCCTGTGTACACAGTAAATAAATCTTTTCTCTTACTAATCTGTCTTTTAGCAAACTTTCGGGGAAAGGGGCAAGTTTTCCCTTCACCCCAACATGGGCAAACTGCAAATTAACAAACTCTTCTTTCCTTCTCCCCAAACCACTTGTTCTCATTCTTCTGATGTGGCCTCTGGCCTCAAGGCCAAGTGCAGAGCTTTCTGAAACACTGTCATCCCCAATCTACTGTTTCAGAGATTCCTAAGCTAGTGTTGAACTAAAGGAAGAAGCTGAGGTACAAAATATAATTCTAAAGCACTAATTGAGCCAGAGTGAGGACAGCTGCTTGGGACGCTCTTCCAGGGAGCCTCATGGAGTGCTCCTTTGGGCCTTTGTTACAAGTAGGTTAAAAAAACAAAAGGAAACAAGGAGTGGGCTGATACAAAGTTGTCTGACAGTGATTCTCCCTGGTTTACAGAAACAGCCTTGGTGAGGGCCTGGCTGTACATTGGTGCACTGTAGGGTATGAGTTATGGTATCCAGTGTATGGCATTTTACGGCTACTTGGCCTCAGTTAGTCTAGAGCCAGCATAGCAAGTGGTTTCAGGAGGTGCTTATTTAGCTCCAGGGGAAGTGAGATGGGACTGCTGGTACATTCCAAAGCCTCTGGGCTTGGTAATTTAAAGAGGCATTCCTCAGATAAAAAGTTTCTTTTCTTTCTTCTTAGCCACTAACTGGGTATGGACAGAAGCCAGTAAATTATAAAGGAGGTTTGGTGATTTAAAACGCAAAATCAGGAAAGAAATTTGGGTGTTGCAATTTCTTTGTGACCACAATATTCAGAAATAGAATCCTTTTATATTTTGCAGGAATCATATGACCCAAAAAGATAAGGTTGGCCTAAAAAAGCAATCTTATAGGCTCCCAAATTTGAACATCAAAAAGCTCTCTACACAGGAAGCAGGGTATCTCCCTAAAATTGACTTCCCTTGGGGCACTGGAGGCTGAGACCACCCTCCCAGCAAAGCCAGCAGAGCGCCACTGCGCTCCCTCCCGCCACAGGTCTGCAGGCATCTGCTGCGGCCTTGGTCTCTCTCACCTAAATATCTGGTGATTCAATCAGACGCTGGAGCCTTGAGGAGAGTCACAAAGATTCTCGCTTCTCCAGCCTTTCTTTTCAGCACCACTAGGGGCAGGGACATGGCTGCTGCCTCAGTTTTGTTTAATAATCTCACATCATTATTTTTTCCAGGGCTTTCACCCTTTCCTGAATTTTCTTACTTCTGTCTTTTTGCCATTTAGTTTTCAGACAACCCCAAGTTTCACTGGTTAACTTTAAATGACTATTTTATTAAGGTGCTTGTAGCTTTGACTGGGAGGTGCAAAGGAAATTTATGTGACCAAAGCGTTTATACCTCCATAATATTCTGAAATAAAAAAAAAAAAAAGAGCTTGTGTATCAGCCAGGTTCAGTGGCTCACACCTGTAATCCTAGCACTCTGGGAGGCCAAAGCAGGAGGATTGCTTGAGGTCTGGAGTTCAAGATCAGCCTGAACAAGAGAGAGACCCTGTCTCCACAAAAAGTAGGAAAAAAAAACCATATGGTACAAATTATTTTTGGATGTTTAAAATAAAAATATTATAATTTTATATTGGGGGGTTGAAAACATGTCAAATAGAATAATATACAAAACTAGTGGAAAAGTGGTAGGATTACAAATAAAGGCAAAGTATTACTAAAAAAATAATCTCACATGAGTTCACTTAATATCTGGAATCTAATTTATATCTAAAAGCCTGTGATCAATGGTAAAAGACATTAAAGTGATATTTATAAGGTGAGGAAAGAAAAGAAATACAAACATGTTAGTAGAAAATATAAGAGAATATTCCATGAATGTAGGGTGGGGAATAACTTCTTAAACTTGACACAAAAAGCAAATACTGAAATAAAAATTGATGTGTTCTACAGTACTGTATTAAAAATCAATGTCTAATGCCACCCAAAGGCCACACAAACAGAGAAAAGCTGAGCCACAGAGAAACGGAATATGTGCATAAAGAATAAACTGACAGTAGATGCATATTCAGAAGCCATAATAAATATGAATCCTTAAGGGAAAGAATAGAATCAATGGGGGAGAAAAGTAGGCATAGACTATCAATAGTCTAAACATGAAAGAAGAAACCAGAATGGCTGCTGGAAAGTTGTTCAACCTCAACAGCAAGCATGGAAACAAAGATCAACAGCGGGATATGGTTGGTAACATTTCACAGTCGATGATATTAAGATAGGGAGGAGATAAAATATACTATAGATCACATTTCTGGGAGATTTGACCAATAATTCCACTTCTATATGTCTTAAAAGATTGATAAGGCGAAACGTTAAGGTTAGTAAACTAGGTGAAGGGAATACAAAGATTTACCCATCACCATGATATATCAATACTGCGTAATGAAAATAGTAAAAGCAACAGCAATAACAATATAATGACTATAGAACGTCAGGCCCTGGACCCTTCTCTAGCCATACAACATGGGCGTCTCCTTGCTTCTGGTGTGCTGGGGACTTCATAGAGGCCTCGGCCACATAGATGTTCTCTGCTCCTCTCATACATGCCAAGGGTGATTTGTTAGATTCCAGAAAAGAAACGCTGAATATAATAATCCCACATCAGTAAATTATCACCTAGGCTCAATTGCCACATGTTTTTAAAATTGAACATGTTCTAGAAACATTTTCCCCTTTTTTGTAAATGCTGATTAGAATATTCCTGTATATTCAAATTGCATAACAGTTTAATCATGAATAAGACCATCAATTTTCAAATTTTTTTATTTTTTAATTTTTTGTGGAGACAGAGTCTCACTCTGTTGCCTGGGCTAGAGTGCCGTGGCGTCAGCCTAGCTCACAGCAACCTCAAACTCCTGGGCTCAAGCGATCCTCCTGCCTTAGCCTCCCGAGTAGCTGGGACTACAGGAATGTGCCAGTATGCCTGGCTAATTTTTTCTATATATTTTTAGTTGTCCAGATAATTTATTTCTATTTTTTTAGTAGAGATGGGGTCTCACTCTTGCTCAGGCTGGTTTCGAACTCCTGACCTTGAGCCATCCGCCCGCCTAGGCCTCCCAGAGTGCTAGGATTACAGGCGTGAGCCATTGCGCCTGGCCCAATTTTCAAATTTAAAATATCAAATTTTGTGATGGCATTAATTGTGGATTATGAAAACGATATGTTCTTGAAGTCAGATCTTTCTACTTGATGCTAGAGAAAAGTGCAAATGCAGCTGGAAAAACTGAACAAGTAGAGGCAAAGGAAACCTGGATGTGACCTGTGCCTCTCTTAGGCCTGCAGGTGGCCTTCCCTGCTGTGCTTACGTGCTGGGAGCCTGTGTGCTGCCCTCGCTGCTCCTGGCCTCCTCCCCAGCATGGAGACAGAGAGAGGAAGAGCTGTCTGGATTCAGGGTGTATCACCACAGAGTGTCATTCACTGTATATTAAATATCATTTGGAAACCAGAAAATAGTTTTTGAAATCCCCTGAGCTTAGAAATTCTAAATGATGGGCCAGAATGTCATATAGTATTAATATACACCTCACAGTACATGTAGGTATTAGAAAATCATGCTTTGAAAGCTAATAAATACATCTAAAGTAGCAGATATATATTAGATTGTTGCAAAAGTAATTGCAGTTTTAAAAATAGGAGGCATCAATTTACCAGACTTCAAACTATACTACGAGGCTATAGTA
>VBSM01002217.1:1661683-1746987 GCA_008086735.1 Cheirogaleus medius
TTGCGGTTTTAGCATTGTTGAAATTTGCCGTTTGATATTGGAATACATTCTTAACCACTTCGGGACCGTGCTCACTGGCCGCAAAGCCTTGCTCCCAGCCATCCGCACGGTAGTGTGTGCTGCGCATTGACGACGGATCCGTTTTGCTCTTGTGTGATGAGGAAAGCTTTAAAGCACTGAAAGCCTATTTTACTTTACAGGCAACTTTACTTGTAATGTAAATCAGAATAGGTAACATATACATATATGTTTTCAATATGTTATTTTTAAAAGTTCACAATTTTATTTTGATAAATGAAAAATTAGAAAAGTCATATCACTGCTGTCGGCTAAAGTCGACGCTTGGCTGTGCACGTTCATGTCACGGCTGTCGGCTAAAGTCGCCGTGAGCGTTCATCTGTGGCTGTTGACTATAGTCGACACTGATACCGAAGTGGTTAAATAAATGTGGTTATGTTATACACCATTTTAATGCGCATTTCTTGCTTTAGTTTTTTTGCTAATGACTTATTACTTGCTGTTTATTTTGTATTTATTTTAGACTATGGAACTGATTTTAGACAAAAAGCAAATTCCGGTGATTTTCTTATTCATGTTCAAAATGGGTCATAAAGCGAGACAATTTGCAACGTCAACCACACGTTTAGCCCAGGAACTGCTAACAAATGTACAGTGCAGTGGTGGCTCAGAGGTTTTGCAAAGGAGACGAGAGCCTTGAGGATGAGGAAGATGAGGAGCGCATTGGCGGCCATAGGAAGTTGACAACGACCAATTGAGAGCAGTCAGCAAAGCTGATCCTCTTACAACTACACGAGAAGTTGCTGAAGAACTCAAGGTCCATCATGCTATGGTCGTTCAGCACTGGAAGCAAATTGGAAAGGTGAAAAAGCTGGATAAGTGGGTGCCTCATGAGCTGACCAAAAATCAAAAAAATCAAGTGTTGTCTTCTTTTATTGTATGTAGATAACAACGAATCATTTCTCAATTGGATTGTGACGTGTGACAAAAAGTGGATGTTATACAACAGCTGTAGTGACCAGCTCAGTGGTTGGACTGAGAAGCTCCAGAGCACTTGTCAAAGCCATACTTGTAACAAAAAAAGGTCACGGTCACCGTTTGCAGGTCTGCTGTCGGTCTGATCCTCTACAGCTTTCTGAATCCGGATGAGATCACATCTGAGACATACGCTCAGCAAATGGATGCGATGCACTGAAAACTGCAACGCCTGCAGCCGGCACTGGTCAACAGAAAGGGCCAATTCTTCTCCATGACAACGCCCGACTGCAAGTCTCACAACCAACGCTTCAGAAGTTGAACGAATTGGGCTACAAAGTTTTGCCTCATCTGCCACATTCACCTGACCTCTTGCCTACGGACCACCACTTCTTCAAGCATCTCGACAACTTTTTGTAGGGAAAAGGCTTCCACAACCAATATGATGCAGAAAATACTTTCTAAGAGTTCATCCAATCCCAAAGCATGGATTTTTACCTTACAGGAATAAAAAAACTTATTTCTTGTTGGCAAAAATGTGTTGATTGTAATGGTTCCTATTTTGATTAACAAAGATGTGTTTGAGCCTGGTTATAATGATTTAAAATTCATGGTCCAAAACCACAATTACTTTTGCACCAACCTAAATTTGTATACATATAAACATCTTGCTGTCTTAATACGAAACAGAACTTTTCAACTTGAAAAGAATTTTATATATATATATTCGCCTACTAAAGTTATAGTGGAAACTGCTGTAGCATCCTCCATAGTGGTGGCTAAATAATTAACCTTGACCTTCATTAAAAGCACCTGTTCTGCTGGCAATATTTATAACTATTGAAGCCATTTTTTTGCTGATTATAATAATTTCATGGGTAGTAGTACTACCCCAAATGGAAAAACATTAAGACTGACTTCCAGAGGCTTTAGTTTTTTTCAAGTGAATCCATTATGGAGAGACTTTAATTCCTTACTGACTCTAGAATTACAAGGCAAAGTACTTATGTGATGGAATTATACTAAGCTACTAATTATCTGTTGTACATTTGAAATTTAAACAATTTCACTTGCAATAATTACTTTTTTTCTCATTTTAGTTTGAATAACTAAATTCACGTGTTAAGATGACATTACAAAGAAATCTTCTTTGTTAAAAAAAGCAAATCCAAAGATTTAGAGTTAGATTTAAGTAAATAATAATTATAACAATGTAATGCTAATATTGTCAGTTTTTTTGTGCTTTTACCCATAGGAAATTCTCGATTCATGTTATAAAAGAATACATTAATTTCCAAAGTGGATATGAAGTTACTAAATTGAGGACAGCTTTGTTTTTACAGGATTATTATTTATTGGTATCAAATTGGCACTAAATACTGAAAAATAATCCTTAGAAATTTATACTGAAGTGTTTTTCATCACCATTTTTGTATTAATATTCATGTGTGCATTTAATTTACTCAAAATTAAAAGAGACTTGTGGCCCTAACACTTCTTGACAGACTGTAGTGTTCATGTTTTAGATGGAAAATTGTTTCTAAGATTGCTTCTGTATATGTATCTGTTTCTACCATGTGCAAAAGATCCAAATTTCAGAGTTTTAAGAACTAATTCCATATAATTATGCAACCATTCAAATGTGCAGAAGGATGACAGAATTATTTAAAACCATCGCACACATTTGGAGTGATCGGCTTAACTTCCTGGAATCCCTTCTATCAATTACTAAACTCCAGAAAAGTTTCCATGACCTATTGACTCCATTATGTACCTCATATTGAAAATTGCCATTTATGGAGTACTTACTGTGCCTCATGAGCTTTATATACATAGATATATCACCTCCATTATTTAAGCTAATTCATTGTTTTGTGCGTTTTACCAACATAAAACTAACATACTGCAGGTCACACAGGCAGAAACATCTAGAGCTGTGAGCAGAACCCTTGATCCCGGAAGCTGTCCCTACACGTTCTGGTCTGTCCATCAGGGCAGCTTCGAATCACATTAGGTCGTTTCTTCTCCAACATGGTTGGATGGAATGTGGTTCTCTAGGGCAGGGTCCAAACCTTTTAGGCACTGGTGACCGTTTTCATGGAAGATCATTTTTCCATGGATCCAGGGGGAGGGGGATGGTTTCGGGACGATTCAAATGCATTACATTTATTGTGCATTTTATTTCTATTATTATTACAGTGTAATATATAATGAAATAATTGTACAACTCACTATAGGTTGGGAACCCCTGCTCCAGGGAACGTCCAAGGCAATTTAGAATTTGAAGGAAGTTGTGTGTGTGCATATCAATATTCATGGTAGCAGGTATAGATGTGTATACTTTATCTGAAATACTTGGAACCAAATCTATTTAGAAGATCAGAATGTTTCAACTATAGAAACATAATAAACATCTCTTGTAAAAATTGGTAGAAGGAGGCTCTAATCAGATACTGATATTTTGGTAGAGAAACGTATGAATTTTCATGCTGAGGGAGACAAATGCAAGTAGCTTCACTTCATGTCAGGTTTTACTACCAAATAGGCTATTACAAATCTTCATGCTGTCATTTTTAAAAGTTTCTTAATTGTTGATAAGAAAGGGAGTGGCTGCTAAAGACATGGCTGTGGAAGGATGCTTAAGAAGAGCAGGGCATTTACCGCTGGTTATTTTATGTGGCGGCAAGGTCACATACTGCTCCCCTTGCTCCTGCATCCAGGCTACACCATGGTCTAAGGCATGACTCTGCTGTCTCACTTTTCCCAGATCTAAAGATTTCTTTGATTAGATAGTTACAACAAAACAAAACAATACTTCTTGAATACTCTACTGGTGTTTTATACATTAACATTTCCTCTAAAACTAAAATTACTAGAGGTCACACAGCTATCTCGTTTGAAATTAAAATTTATGATATACATGAATAGTTTTAATATTGCGATAATACCTTTCTATTGAAACTGAACACAGTGGCAATAACTAGTTGGAGACAGACCCTCATAACTATCATTCGTGTAGACTTAGACTTAGGCTGAGATCACTCACAGATACCCAACGTTGGTCTTATGACTTATGGAAGTTAATTAGGTCACTGTTGTAGAATATGAATTTTCTACCACTAGACTGCACAATTATTTCTCTTGTTTTTCTTAGTTTTTTTGGCATATTTTTTGAAACATTTTCTCCAACTTATGACCTCCTGAGATTCCCCATGTTGTTTGAAAGTCATCAGCACATTTTAGTGTGTTCTTCAGCAGATAAGGCAATAAAAATTGGGTGAAAACATTACTCATATAGGGCCCTTTTATTCTAATGTCTACTCTAGTTAAATATGCTAACATTGCCATAATAATGTCTATGGGAGCATAGGGCAAGATTCAGAATCTTTTGAAATTAAATCCACATCAAAAGCTTGTAAACAGTAACTATTCTTTAGTACCACCAAGATGTTGTGGCATAATGCAACTATTCCAGAGTAATATAAAATACAAAAAAGCTTCTCAGGCTCCATGTTCTGGTTGGTCTATGTAGGCTTTTCAATTAACTCCTCATTTAAATCAATCAACTTGACTTTTTTCTCACTAAACTGACATTGTAAAAAGTGAATTTTCACATTTCCTGCTTTTATTAAATACTCAATTCTGTATATTTCCAAAATACCTTCCACATGTAACATATACAAAATCTAAGTTAATTTTATTCCTTCATAGAACTTATTAAGCAAAACCATTATTTAATCGCCATATGAAGATGATTTTTATCATATATTGAGTGTAGTATATTTTAAAATTCTACAAAACAGCCACAAAAAACACATCATAGGAAGCAAAAAACTGTGGGACAGATATAAAAAGACAGAAATGCAATCCTGAACCAGTGAACCAATACCATTACCCATTAACTGCATTAAAATGTCATTGAATTCAGTAGTTATCAACTTCTAAAATACAAAGCCAACAAGTCTCTTCATTTTACCTTTATCTTGACATAAGACATCACTAGTAGTTAGTGGATTGAAAAAAAATGGGGGGATGGAAGGCGGTAGAAAAGATACAAAAGTCAAGCTCGTATATTGCCATATTTCTGTCCCTTGAGTTTTGGAATGGGCCTGAAAGTGAATTCCTAACATCAGATACATCAGTATTCACATTCATATATTCCAAAGGTGGTAGACAGTCACTATTCCTTCTACTGAGACTAAAATTGCAACGTTCTTTACCTACGAAGACTGCACTGTCAATACATAGTCATACACATCAAGATGCATTCTTGTGATGGGACAAAGACAAGCACATTAGCCAGTTGATGTTTTCAACACAGAACACAACACATTTAATGGTTCCAAGCTCTCTGGCCCATACAGGGATTTAACCTAATGCCTGTTCTCATTTGCAGCATTGGCCAACTAATTTAAGAAACCCCAATCCCAATGAGTGATTGCAGGTTGAATATTTATTAATTTAATATGAATATTCTACAACTCTATCATTCAATACCAGACTCCATATAGATAAGATTGCATCTATCTATGTATATAAGAATGCGTCAAGTCTCATCTTTCTGCTGCTTTGGTTTGAGAGGCCTATTTCCTTTAACATTTTTCTTTCATGATCATTTACTAACAAACATAGCCATGGTTTTGTATGTTAACAGAAGAGATGACTAATGAAATCTAAATAGTCATAAAAGGAAAATTCTCATGAACTAGATAAACACAAGATTTACAAATGTGATGAATAGGAGTAAGATGCTATAGAAATTGATATTGCCAAGCGTATCATTTCAGCCACATTTCAATACTCATAACAATTACTTAGAATCAGCAACACCGCACAGCTAATCAACTGCAGATGCTCATCTTCACAGCTGTTACCCCGGAAAATAAGGCCACTCTCCTCCCCACTCTGCTCCAGACACACTGTGATTGTAATGAACACCTATCCTGATGAGAAAAACGGTCTCACATCTTGGAGAAGATTCAAATAGAGGTTCGTTTGAAAGTCGAAGATATGTAGTTACCAAGGAAACTCACTTGTGCGGCAACAAACTGGCTTAACTTCAAGCTATACAAGTTTATTTTATATTAGAATCAACTTGCTATTCATTTTTACTTCTCTAAAATGATTAGAAAACACAATGAAATTACAAATAATATCAGAATACGTGCACTTAAAGAGTAATTCATTTAGTTATTTGTCCATTTATTTATTTTGAAGAAAATATGTGTTCTTTTCCAGCCCTTACTAAAGCCCTCAGCCATACACACACGCATATGCCTGTGGTTATTCAGTGGAAAGAGAAAAATGGCAGGAAAAATGCAGAGTAGGAATTAACCAGGTAAAACATCTATAAGGCGTTAAGAAACCATTTAAAGAGGAGAACGGACCTAATCGGGAAGTTCAAAGGTTGATTTCTTTGAAAACATATCATCAAAGCAAGACCTGAATGGAAATCTTATTAAGAGGAGGCAGGAAGAATGTGGGAATGGGCTTGGGGTGGAAGAAGCACAGTACTGCCATCTCTGCGCAAAACGGTGTGTGGCCTGGGTGTGGACGGACACAGGAGGGCGGCCAGCGGCCAGGCGGGGAGGCAGAGCTGCCTTACCTCTTCAGGTTTGTTAAGGGTTAAGGGTTATCCTTCGAGAAAGCCCATGACTGTTTCTGGCCGAGGGGATAGACATTATTTCAGGGCAACTCTACTTCAGATGGTGTCCGACCTGTCTGGGGGAAACATTTCTTCTGGATATTTCCACGTCATCTGTCAAACTCCTCAACTGGCCACCTCTGTCTGCACTTCGCCTTTCCGTCTCCACCACGCGTCGGCAACTTGTGTCGCCTTCTAAACCTCCAGTCTGGAGCTGACCTTTCATCACCCCCAGAGCAGCGCGTCTGGAGTCAGGTCACCTCTTCTCCCCCTTCCTTCTTCTCCACCCTCCCGGCACCATGTCCTCCAGACGCTGCACCACAGCGCTCCCGAGCCCACCGTCCCGTGAGCCTGTTTCTTCAGCCCTAACTCAGGTTTCATTAACACCTTGACAGCCACACTAGAAAAAAAATTTCCCTGGGGCCACGGTATTTTATTATGAAAATAGAATAAAAACTTTGAAAACAAAATTATCTTTTCTCATGTGATGAAAAATTCGCTACTTTTTGTTTTCTGTGCCTCAGTCACATGCAACTCATGCAGCGCCGGGGTCAGGTTTTGCACTGCACACCGGCCAGTTGAGTTGCATGTGGCTCATGACAGACTTACTGAATTTGTTTCAGAGAACTGAGTCTTCATATACTTCATGAGGCCCCAGATCAAAACTAGCATGAATTAAGTACAACTCACATGGCAGTTAATGTGTTAATTCACATCAGCCCTGCAGCAATAGACGTTTCCTTCCAGTCTCCCACTTTCCAGACCTGTTTTCCACCATGGGACTGTGCTAGTGTTAATTTGAAAATTAAAATTTGATTTTAATTGGTTTCATTTCCTGAATTTAAAAATACCAAATCCCCCATTAACCTTCATAGCCCGTGACTCAGTGTTCTCCGCTGTTTAATGTTAATGTACTTAAACAGCCATGTTTCCCAAAAAACCCACAAATGATTTTGTTGTAGTTCCTAAAACTTTCTCTTTTTCAGTCCTTAGTAATGCTCTTAGCCTGTGAAGATCTTAATTATGCAAAATGAATTTGTAATTAAGTCTCTGGATTTGCATGTAATAATAAAAGCTATCATTTATTGGCTGCCCACTATGCGACAGGCACTGTTCTAAGTATTTTAAGTTAATTCCCAATAGTGCTCTGTGGGTTTTACTACTAGTCTCATTCCACAAATAAGGACGTTGAGGCTCAAGACATCACAGACTTTGCAGACAACAGAATACAGATTCCAACGCAAGCATTCCGTCGCTAGATCCTATGTGCTGAACCATGAAGCCATTCATCGTTATGTACCTCTCTCTCGGCACATCACACTGCTTCTTACATGGTTTATACAATTTTTCTCTCTCGCTAGATTATTAGTGTTGCCAGAATCCATGTTCTGTTTTTATTTTTGTGATTTTTTTTCTTTCTTGCCTTCCACATAGTAACATACTGGATTATTCCTAGAGACGCACTGACTTCTCCAGAAGGGCACAGCTTGTTGATGCACAGCGCACCCGCCCAGCGCCGCCTGCCCAGGCACTAGTAGGAAACTGGAAAACTTAAACTGTCCCTTCCTCAGTTAGCTTACCTGCACAGTAAAATTAATATCAGGTAGTACCACCTCCTAATAGGTATTTTGGGAATTGAATAGCGTGTGTGCACATGCATCCGCATGTGTGTGAGTTTCAGAATCGTCTTTGCTCTGGTTCCAATGACATGTTTATGCAGGTGTGATTGCCAGTACTGCCTGTCATCGCTATTAGCTCCGGACAGATTTCCAGCTGGATATTTTCCCAATTATATAAGCACTTATTTCGGCATTTTCCCCAACAATGAACATGATATTACATAAGGAGGAAATGAGAAATTGTGGCTATGGTACCTTGGCACGTTGAAGGTCGGCCCGTTTCCAGAAGCAGCCTGCGGCCACTCCGCACACCCCGGCCCTCTGCCTGCCACCCTGGCCTGGCGGATTCATCCCCCCTTCTCCAGCCCATTTGCAGACCATCATGTTTTCACCTTTGTGCTGAAACTCTTTTTTCTTCAAACTTCAATCTGTTGAGGCCCAAAAACCGACACCCCAAACCGCGGGGCTTTGCCGGGCTGAACGGGAGCAGGCGCCCCGGTCTCGCTGCCAACCCGACTCGCTCGCGCTCGCACGTCCGCTTCTCTGCCCGAAGTCCCGACCCACCAAAGAAGAAAACAACGACTCTGGTCTCTTCCCTGAGCTTTCATTAGCTGAGTTCACATTACGGGAATAAAGACTAGTGTCTGTCAACACGCCTGGACAGACTTGTGTCACAAACCATGTCCGATCTGCGGGCCCAGCAGACTTCATTCCAGGCATGTTCTTCAAGCCCCCGACTTCCCCTAAGAATCATTTATTGCCCTCTTAAAATCATCCCCACTTCCCCACCTGCCCTGCCCCTAATAAGAAGCATATGCAACATCTGCCTCATGGCGTGGCGGGCAGTCCCTCTGTGGTTTCCCCCGTGCACGCTGGTGAGCTTATACGCCTTCTATTAATCTGCCTTTGTCAGGTGATTTTTTAGTGAAACTTCAAAGGTTGAAGAGGAAGTTTTACCTTGGCCCCTCCAAGGCCAACCAGTCCTGCTAACTATACCTTCCTCCTCATTCTCATGCTTTCTAAGTAACTAAAATAGATGTTTATGACATTCCTGGACTCCCCATATTTCCTTTATTTAGGTCAGTAGTACCATGTATCCGGGCAGTTGCAGTCACGTCCGCGCTCTATTATGTAGCCTTTACATAACTTCGGAAAGATCTGTTGCACATTGCTGATCTATGTGCTATTCATAGCTGAGTGGGGTGGGATCCTAGTGCTCTCCTGACTCAAGAGGAGCCACATTATTGCCACATCAATGGAAGACAGATTTGTTTTCCTGAATATTTGAATTAAGGGTCACAGGGACTTGAAGAGTGATGGAATGATGGATTACAACAATAGTGACCTACTATCGCCCATGCAGATCTCCTCAGGTCTCTCTATACCACACTCCCCGAAGGCCCTGACTTTTAAACCTTTTCTTGTATCCAGTGTGTTGCCTCAGTATCCCCTAACAGCACCGCTGCATCTCCCAGTAAGTTTAGCACCCTCATGCTTCCCTCGCTTCCTTTCTTCCAAAACAGCTTCCCCAGTAAACCCCACAAGGAGTGTGGGGGTGCAGCAAACCACCCAAAACTTGGTGGATTGAAACAACAATCATTTATTTATTTCATGATTCTTCAAGTTAGTAATTGATCTGGCCTCGAATGGGACCTATCGTGCATCTATTCCTCTGCCACTGCATAGGCCTCTTACTTGAGAGCAAGGCATACAGGTGGCTTTCCCAGCTTTGGCTGTGCTGTCACCTCAGCGGGGACTGCAGATGAAGCAGCTGGGCTGGCTGGGGTCTTGTCCACACAGCTCCTCATTCTCGGTAATGGTAGCCTGGGCCTGATCTCATGGTGTGAGCAGGGATCCCAAGAGAGAAAGAGAGAAAACATGCAAGTCTCCTTGGAGACTAGGCATGTAACCTGCAAGTGATCATCTGCTGTGTTCTATTGAGCAAAGCAAGTCACAAGCACTGCCCAGATCCGAAGGGAGGAGAAGGAGACTCCATGTCTTAATAGGAGGAGGTGCAGTGTTACATTTCTAGGGGTGTGCAATGAGAGAACAGTGAACAATCGCAATCACTTTTGCAATCTACTTGCTTTTACATAAGTTGATTCCTCAGCAACATCTCTCACTATTGATGAGGCTGTAGCAAAACTAGGCAAAAAATCACATCACCTTATAGAGTAAGCCCGTGGCAAACTCATCGTTACTGTTTTGAAGGGAGCTTTCAATATTACCCAGAAATCTTTCTGTTTTCCCCATGAGGACTTTCTTCCAAGCCCCTCATTGTCACTTTCAAACTTGCTCCATTCTCCTTGAGACAACCATACAACTACCTCAACCCTGTGTGTGAGCAAGCATGGCGCTGTCCATGTAACGTTTCATTTTATGAGTGCAGTTTTCATTACTTTTTTGTTACAGAACTGTAATATTGGAGAGCTTAGGAGGAAAAACATATGCCAAATTTTGTTGGGAATAGAGTGTAATCAGAAAAATGACATTCTTTGTGGTGCCAATCACCTGCGACTCATAAAATTAATGCATCATTTAAATAAAGAGTAGAATCAACATATCAAGTGTAGAAAATGGGAAAAAAGCCTGGGACCAAAATTTCTGGGCTTTCTACACACCTTTCCCAATGATTAACTGTAAACTGTGTGTGGGCATAATTTTCTCTTGGCCTCTGCTTAGTAATCTGCAAAGTAAACAGGTTGAACAAAGTGATTGGTATGGTAACTTACAGCAAGAAATATATTCAACCAGGGAATCTGATTTGGAGATATAAAAAACCCATAAGTTTAATGTTCTGCAGAAATAAAACAAAACAGACCATTTGATGTTTAATGGAGAAATATTTAAAAACACTCTTCTTAAAGATGCTTCACTCATGTAATCTTAAATCTGCATTTCTTTTTACTATAAGCAAATTTAAAGAAAGGCAAAATTGTTCTATAATAGATATCCATCTGTTACTTCTTTTATACTTTGTTATAGTAACATATTTCTATAGTTATACTATAATCACTTCCCTGTAAACAATGATAAAATCCCCATTTAGGATTGCTGTAATTTGAATAAATGCAGAGGGAACAGATACAATGAATGTTTCAAAATATGTATAACATGATGATTCAGTTGCCACTACTATTAGCATTTAGGATGGCCAGCTCAAAGTCTGTTTTCAAATTTCCTTATAATAAGTTACTCAGCAACATTATGGGAATCTGACTGTCCACATCTAAGTGGTCAAAGCTTTAAGTAGGCCCTAAAAGAGAGTCTCCAGGTTCCCTCATGATGGAGCTGTGCAGCCCCTCCCTGGTGTCCATAGAGTGAGATTTCAACTCCCTGGTCTTCTGTCAGAGAGCTTCTCTAATCTGGCCCAACCTTCAGTTTACTCTTCAAAGTGTATTCTAGAATGGGCTGCTGCTGAGAAGGCTTTACAGAAGGTTTAGCCCATCCATCCTGTTGACTTAAGAAATATCTCTGGTGTCAGGGCTTTTATTGTCAAAAACAAGGACGACATTTTAGACCCTTTTCATTAACAAGTAAACTTTTGAAAAAAAGTAAGAGTCAAATATTTCAGACAATGGAGTCAGGATGAATTCTAAGCTCTCTTTATATATGATATGCTTGTCAATGGCAGTTCCCGGCTCTGCGGAAGGCATCTCATGGCTGTAGGCAGGCAGCTTTCTCTAGCCAGGGTCTTCTTCCTGGGCTCCCCTTAATTCTGGTGTGGAGATTTATCTGGAAAAACAATATTATTGTTCTGGATATCATTAAGCAGATAGCTAATGAAATGTAGATTAGTAGCATGGAAGCTGCTATTTTCCCTGACAGTGTATCAAAGGTGTAGGCTCTCCAATCGATGCACGTGTCCTGATGACCCCAACTAGAACACGTCTCTGTGAGACACAGACACAGTACTTCCCTTCTTCTACAGTAAGACAATGTTGGTTTTGTTATACCACGTGCCTTTCTGCAAGTAGTACACCTGGGAAATGGTAGAAGTTAGAAGACGCTTAGATCTATTCAAGCCAGTTTAATACAATTGACAGTTAGAAATATGTGAATCACCATGCAGTTTATTGCTCTGCACCTGTTTGTCTCCCGCGTGAAATCAAAGCTTTTTGATTTAGTGGTATCTATCATTCCTCCCAATATTGATCTACCCATTCATAGATGCAGAAGACATTCAGATGGAGAAACAGTCAGAAACTGCTTCTAGTAAAAATTCAGGAGGGCTCAAGCTGGGCTTCCGTGTCCATTTTTATATCCAGGAACATTAACTCAAATAAGTAACAGTTTAATTATTGAAAGTCTTCAAATACATGCTCCATGTCACCTAGTGTGGCTTCTAAGTTGAGATGACAGTAGGGCAATATTTCTTGATTTACTCATGTTTCATTTTCTATTTAATATTCTGCCAAAGGCATACACAAACAGGCAGATGTGTAGCTGCTGTGTTCTGTTTCTCCAGTGCCTTTGCTGGGCCTCGCAGTCAATGGGTTGCAGTGATACTGTCTGAATATCTCTCTACTTCAAAGGCAGAGCCATCATAGAACATGACACAGTGAACAATTAAAATTCCTGGATTGGAATCAGAAAGCAACTCAATAACTCCCTCCACCCTACTCCCACTTCTGCAAAAGCTCACTTTGCAAGGATATATTTTTTCAAGTCTGTGGACAAAATTTGGGGCAGTGGCTACTTTCAAATTATGAGGTCCTTTAATGTCATCTAGTAACAAAACAGTCTCAGTTTAGTAACAGACACATCCAGTCTCATGTTACAATCTAAACCTTAGTTTAGATAATGTTTTTCCAGGGCTCCCTGTGGCAAAGACAAGAGTGACAGCCTTAGGGTCCTCTCTCTCCTCGCCTTGTGCTCCTACCACCCCTCTGTGTTTGTCTAACCTGTGCTGCTTGGGACCTGTCCCAAGTAGAACTGAGAGTAAAGAAGGGAGGAGGAGAGAAAAGGGAAATAGGAAGTTACCTTTTGGCCAACACCCTGGTGGGTTCTAGTGCTTTCTGGGCTCAGCTGGCATTGAAGCTGTCTTTTTCTGTCACAGTGTGCCTTTATGGGCTCTTTAGAAATTTCCATCTCATTACATTTAAATCAAACAAATACACCACTTCTCCCTTAATCATTTACGTCCTCTTCAATGGCTCCTAGACATCTCATGGTGTCCTTTCCAGTCGTCTCCTGAGACCTGGCAGCCCTCTACGTGGTCCTCTTGGACAGAACCTCAGGAGATCCCTTTCAGCTCTCTCTCATCTGTGACCCATTTCTGGGCCATGGAAAACACTCGTGCACACACTCGGGTCTAACAAATTCTGGCAGCACAAGCCCATCCCATTTTAGCTTTATCTCTCTTGCAGGAAGCCAGTCCGTGTTCACACCTGTACTTTATTCAGATTTGTTAGACAATGGCTACTCAGCATGCCAGGCTCCCAGGAATACACATGCACTCCCTGGGTGGTCCCTTGACATCTCTAAAAATCAAACAAAAGTCAAATACCCCCCCTCAATAGATACTCACAGACTCATCCCTGTTTGGGAAGGGCGGGACTCACGGCATGCGGACAGCTCCCTCCTGATACGGTCTCTGTACCTTTCAGTATTTGCTCATTCTCTCCAAACTGTTTTATGAGGTAGAGATCAGTTATGAATGAAAGCACTAATTTTCAGGCACTTTCTTTTCCTGAGAGGAATATTACTGTTTGACACCTGATTCCTGAATATATCAGCTCAAACTCAGCAAAAACTGTGACTAAGATAGTAACATTTCTATTTTACACATGCTGTTATAGAAAGTTACCGTGATCGAAGATGGAAAACCATAAGTAAGGATTGAAGCCTGTGGCTTGGCGAATTTCAGGACCAGAAGGAGGCAGAGACAGATGGGGCAGCAGATCCTCACGTGAGAGAAAGCCTAACACAGTCTGCACCTGAGCAAAGCTAGAGCCATGTCGGCGCTGAAGGCGGAGGCTGGAACCTGGAACGGACGGCCCTGATTCCCGGGGCTAGCACTGATGAGCAAGTCCTCTGGCAGAAGCAGAAGGAAAGCAGTGAAAGCGCTCTGTAGGAAATAAAAGGATGGACCCAGGGATGTGCTGGTGGTAAGTACTGTCCCAGGAGAACAAATGGGGGTCTCCATGGAGGGAGTATTCACACCATGAAATCAGCAAGTGCCTCAAACCAGGGCTTTTTACTCTGATGACCAGCTGCTAAACATTAACTAGCATTCCAATGGGGGAAAAACTTGTATACAATTCCAAACCTAGAAGGGATACTTTAATATCAGACAAAATGCATTTTAAAGCAAAATTGAACACAGAAGCATAGGTGCCATAATAATGACATATGGAGCAATTCAACAAGAAGGAATAAAATCATGACATACATATTAGTATGAGATTTATAGGGCAAACATTTATTTAAAAAACTAGAAGAAATTAATAATTACACAATGAAAAGGGGAAAATTTTAATAAATTTCTCTTAGAAATTGATCAAGCAGGCAAAATATTAGTAAGAAGATAGACTCTTTGATGAAGAGAATTAAAGGGTTTAATTTCATGAAAATTTATACACACACATATATTCTGCTCTCAAAAGTTAAAACAGGGCATTTTAATGTACAATATTGAAGATTATGATAAATGTATGCATTAGTGGTGAAAATGATTAAATGAGTGATATATATATATATATCTCCTAGTCCATTTCCAGCTAAAAAAAATAACAACAATGTGAAGATGATTAGTGTTTAAAATTTGTTTCTACTTGCTAAGGATGTGATTGAATCCCATTGTGTCTTATGTTTGCAAACGCTCGTATTCTGTAGTGAAAGCATCAGGCCTCAAGGTTCATTTAAAACACACAAAGAATTTCATGCAAATCTAATTGAATTTTTTAAAGCAAAGTAGAAGAATATTCTAGTGTCCTAGAAAATAATGCTCAATGCGACAGGAACTAAATGTGGAAATTCTGTGAAGTCTTATTTATACCATCATATTTAATTTCAAGGGCCAGAGATACTTAAATAATTGGAAAGACACATAGCAAGAATTCTGTCAAAGAAATGGTAAAATTGATAATCATAGATAAAGCAAGAAACTGATTGATAAGACACCTCTGCCAAAAAATACTGTGCACAAGAGAATTTGAGATACAGCCAAAAATATAAACTTGTAATTTCTGTTTAAAAAATAAAATCATATCGCTTCTCGGCCTTTTGGCTAAGATCAAGTGTAGTAAAAAATAAAATCAGTATCATCCATTATGTATTGATGGAACTACCATTATTGTGAACTCAGGAAATCTTTTGGGGTTAACCAGCCAAGAGGTAGAAAAAGAAGCCCTGAACTCAGAGCATTCTGCCAACATTTGCCAATTTGTAGAAATGGAGATGAGATTTGTAAACAATAACATACAGTGTATGGTGGCAATACCTTTGTATAAACAAGAAGAGTGAAAATGAGAAGATTTGTCCAATAAAAGGCTTTCATCCACATGTTATAGTGTAATATAAACAGTGTGCTCTGGTTGATTATGTGCGAACATTTATGAGATATATTTATTAAGGTAGGCAATTAAGAGCAGGTTATTGCCAGGCATGGTGGCTCACACCTATAATCCCAGCACTTTGGGAAGCTGAAGCAGGAAGATTGTTTGAGGCCAGGAGTTCAACACCAGCCTTGGCAACATAGCAAGACCCTGTCTTTACAAAAAATAAAAAAATTAGCCAGGTGTGGTGGTGAACGCCTGTAGTCCCAGCTACTTGGGAGGCTGAGGTGGGTAGATTGCTTGAGACCAGTAGTTCAAGGCTGCAGTGAGCTGTGATCAGGCCACTGAACTCCAGCCTGGGCAGCAGAGTGAGAATTTGTCTCTAAGGGGGAAAAAAAAGAGCAAAAGAACAGTTTATTTAATATTTTTATTTTTTCTCAGTTTTACCAATATGAGTGGAGATTAAATTGATTATTGTTTCATTTTGAAATTCATTGATTTACTGAAGAAAAGTCTCTGATTTTATTGATGTTGTGTGAACTTCAATTATTTTTTAGCTGAATCTTTCAATATGAAAGATCGTTTTAAGAAGACAGTATCTTGCAATGAAAATTTGTGCACCAAAGTTCATTTCAATTATTTTGCCTCAGTGTTCAGATCTCTCAAGAAATTCATTAAATGATTTTGGTTTTTTGCTTAGTTATACATCTGAGTTTGGACTCTTTCAGCACAGATTAATATCAAAAAATTAAGAAGTAATTTTCTTTAGACATAGAACCATGGTGGCATATTTACCCAAGCAATAAGGAGCCAAATATTCTTTCATTACTGAGTAATCATAAATATTTCAAGACTTCTCATTAAAGAACTTATTTTCTAATGAGCATTTTCACAATCATTTTAATGTGTCTTACAATTTATTGTTTATTTTATTTTACAATTTAATTTTTAATTTCATAAGGTTGTTTTGTTACCTTTATTTATGCAAGTGTTATTGGTTTTCCATTAATGTTGCCGATATAAAACTTTCACTTAAAATATATCTTGTAACTAATAATTGAGTCAATATAAAGCAAAGTAATATTAGGTGGGTTATAATATATGCTGTAGACAGTTATTGCAAGATAGCAAATAAATAAATGAAGTTTGGGAAATATCCCACTGTAAAATAAAGACTCAAATATTCTACTGTTCTGTCATATATAAAACTATGAAATAAAGAGAAGAAAGAACTTTAAAAAAATAAAATTCTTAACATTCTAATTGGATCTATGTTGGATGCTATATGTAGTTTATATTTTGCATAAGCTATTTCATTTAATTCCTTTGAAACTCTGTTATTTGTTTTTGAACCTTTAGTTTTAAGGTGAGATGATAAAACCGAGTGGCCGTAACATTCTGAAATTAAAAAAAAAAAAAGAAACCGAGTGGCTAGCAACTTACTCGAAGCTACGCTAATAATAAATGCTCTGAATGGCGTCTGCATCCTGGCAGTCCCACGGCGCAGTGTGCTGCTCAGGTGCATCGACCGAACTGGACCCTGGCTAGAGACACTATGTCCACTTCCTCCAAGCCACCCACAGAAGAGATAGACACAACAAAAAATGTTTTGAAATACAATATGATTGCTGCACAGAAGTGAACAACAGTGACTTTGCTCTGCGGCATCAAGAAGTCACAAAAGGGGAAGTGACAACTGCTCTGATCCGCAGGGTGGACAGGAGCCTCAGGCAGGAAAGGAGGAGAAGGCGGACCAGATGTGAGCAGACGATGGAAGGGAAGGGTGTGGCACAATGGCCTAACAATGCAATTGCCCAAATAAATTTGCCTCAAAATAAAATCATAAAATCTCCGTTGCACAATACTGTAGCCACGTCCTGTGTTTTCATATGTTTCCTTCCTGCAACTCACCCAAAAGGGGTCCTGGGACTGGTTCTTCCCACCAGATTGAGAGAAGAGAGTGTGCAGTTCCCAGGCTGATGCACTGAACAGGATGCACGGTCCTTCCTGCGGTCCTCTCTGCCCGGCTGTGACGACATCTGAGACCCGTGCTGCCACGGCGATACCCACAGTCAAACGTTCAGTGTGTTAGGGCACTGAGATTTGGGTGCTAATTTGTTACTATATCAAAGCAGAGGCATTCTGACTAATACAAATATAATGTGTAAAATTATAACTAAAATGATAAACCGAAAAAATCATTGCAAAATATGACAGGGCTAAAATCAATACCATGAAAAGTTCACAAAAATCACTTATAAAATGACTAACTCCTCAACAGACAAAGTCTCAAAATGGGATGAACATGCATTATAAACAACCCCAAATTACATTAATAAATGGTCTTTCTTCATTAGTAATTACAAAGATGAAGATTAAAAGAATTACTGCATATTAACTACTTTCTCTTTAAAACTGGCTAATATTCTACATACACCACAACAAGTGAACAGGGGCACCCCACGGTTGGGGTTGCGAATGTTCTCTTCTCATTATCCCTTGGACTTTTGGACACTTTCCATATTCTTTCAGTTAGCATACAGTAGTTTTGTTATCAGAAAAATATTATTTACAAACTGAAATCATAAAAAGACAAGAAATATTTAAGATAATATTAGACTAATACCCATATACTGAAAGCTTTTATAGACACAGAGACATTTTTAAAACTCCAAAAGAAATATATCTATCAGTTTACATATGTGTAAAAAAGACACTTGCAGACCTCAAACCAAAAAAGTACAAACTATTTCGTGAGAAAATAAAATAGCATTTAAAAAAAATTATTTTTAGCAATCTATAAATGTCTAAATGTCTAGAAAGATAAAGGGGTAACCTTCAGTGTGTCAGACCACTGAGATTTAGGGATTGATTTGTTACTATAACAAAACATAGATATTCTGATTAACAGAATTACAATGAATAAACCACACTGCCGGTGTGGTGAAGGAGCCAGCCCTGCCCAGGGGTCCAAACCAGGGGACACTGCAGGCCTAGGGGCAAGTGGGCGGTGTGGACTCTGCTTCTGCCAAGCACAGCCTCACCTGAGCGACTGCGAGCTAAGCCCTCCTCCAGGAGCGGCTCCTGCTGTGCCCGAGGCTCGGACGCGCTCTGCAGATAGCAACCAAACAGCGCTGCTGTGGTGACAAAAATGTGTCCTACTGAGATGTGAGAAAGTGTAATAAATCGTCATATCTGCCATCAAAACAGCACCAGAACAGAGAAGTCATGTCTTGAGTGAACCTTACACGTTGAAAATGTCACGAGGGAGTTTTTTAGTAGCTGTGGATGCTGTAAAAACAGATTAAATTCTAACACAAGAGATATCATTACAGATCTTACAAAAAGAGATCAAGATGAACACAGCACTGCCTCTCCAGCTCTCAGGTCTCTCAAGGTTCAGCAAGGAACATTAAACAGGGGGAAGCACCCACAACCGACAGCAGGAGAAACTCTCAAGGGAATATTCCATCTTCTGGGTGTCCCGCGTTTAAAAGTCTCTTCCACTGAAGGGAAACTTCTTTAAGGCAGCATTTATCTGCACACTACAACATGTCTTCTATTTTAGGCCGTCTATGTAACGTGTCTATCTGGAGTTTCTCCTGGGGAAATCCTGACCAGATTCGCAGTATTTTTACTCATCTGCATCCTAAAGTGTTATTTGGTATAAATAAGACATGTCTTGAAGAACCATACCAACTAAACTTCCAAAATGTAGCCACTGGCATCAGGGCTTAGCAAACCACAATCCTACGGGCAAGATCCAACACATTATCTATGTTTGTGCCTCGAGCTAAGGATAGCTTTTACTTTTCTAAATAGTTGAAAGAAAAGCAAAACAAACAAAACAAAAGAGAAATATTATTTCGTGACATGTGAAAATTACCTACAATTCAAATTTGAGTGCTTGTAAACACAGTTTTATTGGCACACACCAGGCCCGTCTGCCCCTGCTGTCGAGTGGCTAACGCCAACGTGAGGCGATTGGCCCATGCAGCTGGAATTATTTACTGTCTGTCCCTTTACATAAAATGTTTGCTGAACCCAGGTCTGCATGATTTTACCTGTAAATACCTTCACTGCATCATTTATTTTCTATTTATAAAATACAATAGGGCAACCGTCCTAAATTTCGGCCTCTTGCTTAATTTAAAAATAGAAATGATAAGACATTGAGAGAAGTGAAGGCAAATTAGTATCCACCACTTGAAAGTAACAACAGAAGATAGTCAAACGAAAAAGCGATCAAGCCTCGTGCCATGGCATCTGAAACACAGCAGGCAAGGCAAGGACTAGAATATTCACTCACAACATGACCGGGCTCCTGACCTCACTTATATCTGCATTCCTTAAGCGGTATTGAAAAGAGTCAGTCGGAAAAAAAATCTCATTAATATTAACCAAATCATAGGAAAAAATAGGCTAAGAAATGGTTGAGCAGGTTGAAGGAAAATAATGAGGCCGGACACAGCAAACGGGGCTCTCCGCAGGGGCGCAGTGCTCCCAGGCAGTCCACCTTCGCCAACCCGCGCTGAACTGGGGAAGTAAGTCCCGCAGGGCCCAGTCCGCCTCTCGCTGGGTAAGGAGGACGTCAGTGAACCAGACCTTTATACAGTATCATGGCAGAAAAAAGCAAGTCACCTACGAGTGCAGCTGGATACTTATGGATACAGAAAGAAACTCCTTCCTGCCTCAGAACTCCTCACAGAACATTTAGTGCCAGAAGAGTAGTCAATTGCATTTACCAAAAATTCAGAAAATAAAGTATAATTTAGTAATATGTGCGCCCAGCGAGGCTGCTATATACCGATAAACACCATGGTCAGAGAACCTCAAAGAAAAAAACAAGCAACAATAATCAAATACATTTGGCAAAACAGTACATCCACTTCTTTAAAACCAAACAAAAAATAAATCAAAAAATATCTGGCCAACGCAAGAAAAACTGCAGGGACAGAGAAACTTTGGCAGAATGACAAAGCTTATAAGCATTGAGTTCATTTAATCATAGAATCAAGGCTACACAGCTAGAATTAAGTTTCCAGGTATGAAAGTAAATGGTGTAATCTTAGAAATGTATTAATAATACAGTTGTTAAAGTATGCCTTCGGCTGACAGAAAAAAATAGATTCCCACTGTCTGAGGCACTGAGAGTTAAAACAGAACCAGGTGGCCATAGCTGGGTGAAGGAGGGTCACCTATCTGTGTTCTTGGAAAGATGTAAAAGTGTCCTGGGAACCTCCCTTTCTACCCTCAAGCCAACCAGCTCCTCTCCTTGCTGCTGGGATAGACTGCAGCCAGAGACCCTCCCCCACCCTCACCAGCCCTTTGAAAGAAATATCTGACAGACTCCTGGTGTGGGGCTTGGAAACCACCCAGTTGGGGTGCAACCATTTTGACCAATCGGAATTGAACAAGTTTGAATCCTTTATTTGCATAAATGGACCTGATTGAAAAGTTGAGCACACTTTCACTTGCACTGAAGGCTGTGCCTCCCCATAGGAGAACTGATGAATAGGTAGGAACGTATCCATGCAATGTTATACTGCACGAAATAACACTGGAAAACAAATTGATGATCTAGGTCAAAAAAGTTAATAAAATCAACTTTTTTCATTTCAATATATTTCATGGTTATTATTTATACATATTGTTGTTTCATATTGGTCTTTCATCTTCTTAAGTTTATCAGTGTTCTTATAATTTTCTAAAGGTGACAAGTAATGTCCTACTATCCACAATGAAGGTGGGTATGTAATAAAGATACTTTATTTATTTAATTTTTATAATCAAGATAGACTCCTCCTAATAATAATAATACTACCCTCACAATATTGACTATATATCAGACCCCTTTGCATGATTAACACACTTCCTCCACAAAACTCTATGAGGTGAGAATACTTTTATACTCCTTTTACAAATGAAGGTATTGAGCACAGAAGGATTAAATAATTGGCAAAATCCTACAGTGAGTAGGGATGGAGCTAGTCGCTGAGATGCAGCTGATGATGATTAAGCAAAGATGTTTACAAAGCACACAATGAAACATCGTAAACAATCCAAATAGTGGAATATTTTGTCTGACAGCTGATCCATAATGGTCCCATTGCCATTCTAAATAATCTCCTACAGTCTTGTGTTACCCTGAAGCTAATGTTCTGTTTAGAATCTGCCCACAAATAAACCTGTTTGCTTCAATAATTCTGATCCAGAGTCACTATTATATTAAACTCCGCTGCATTATACTATGCAAATTCTAAGTGAACTTCCCACATAGTGAAGAAATTAATTTGTTTCTATGATTTTTTAAGACTAAATGCATAAAGTATATTATTTTATTAATTCTCATAGTATCTCTATGAGGAAATTAAAAATATTACCTTCAGTGTATTGAGGAAGACATTTGGATAAATGTTATCTAAAAATCTTAGCAGATAAAAAAATAATTAGAAATTCATTCATGAGAGAATGTGAAGTTGGACATCAAGGGAACATTGTTATGACACAAATGTATTTATTAATGATTGTAACTATTAAATATTCATTCATTAAACAAATGTTTACTTGTAAGCATAGATATCTGCTCTTATGGAATTTATAATTTGGTGGAAGAAGATGAACAATAAACAAATGCATCATTATGTAATTAATCCATTGGATGTGTTCTGTGAAGAAAACTGGAGGAAAAGAGAACAAGTTACAGAAGAGCTGTGACACTCCTACTCAACACGTGCCTGTGTGTGAGCCGGAGGTCATGCTGAGCCAGGGCCCTGCCCACCCCCAAGCACAGGAACGAAGAAGAATCTTGAGTCCCTTTAGGGGAAGTTCTGGGGATGTGGTGGCCCTGAAGAGTGAATGGGCAGCTTGATGAGAACACTGGCCCCCAGCGAGCCAGAGTCAGCCAGTGTTTTGGTTCCCTATAGAAACCAAAATATGACATCTTCACATACATTCTTGAGTTGTTTGTCAGAAACCCTCACTGAATAGAAAACGCAGGTAAGGAAACCGAGGAACTGACACCCATATTAACATTTATTTCCACAATCCAAGAATCTCTGAATCCGCCTACGACTCACTGGCTCCTCCACTGCAGGTATCCCACCTTTCTGGGTGGGGCCTGCCTGAGCTGTAACCCTGCCTTTGAAATCCTGGCTTGTGAGCCACCAGGGAGTTCGGGTTTTAAGTGTTAGCTGCCTGCGCTCCTTGCATGTCACCCTGCAAATAAAGCCACTTTCTGCCCCTGAAACTCTTGACTTCAGTGTCTGGCTTTACTGCCCTGAGTGAACAGATCCCAGTGTGGTTTGATAACAATATGCAATGCTATATGTGTGTTCCGATTGTTGTCAAAACCACAAGGTCCAGTTGCTCGTCACACAAGGATCCAATTATTGGAACAACAAGGATTGCCAAGAAAGAAAGGAATTTTTTAATATTACATATGTCTTGTTGGGAGAACAGGGAGCAGCTGCCTCAGATCTGTCTCTCTGACTAACAGAGATCATGGCTTTTTAAGGAGGGGCCATAGCACCTTAGGGAAGGTCAAAGGGCAGGTGAGTCAGTCTTGGTGTCAGGAAGGCTGCCCTGGGGACTCTGAATCTAAAGTTCTTTGTCTTGCAGAAAATATATCCTTTCCCAAAAAGGGGAAACAACTCAAAAAGTCAAGCAGTTAAGGGAGAGGATTATATAGGAGCTATTGAAATTTGTGCAGTAGGGAGCAGTTATACAAGGTCTACCTTAAAATCAGAAAAGGAACATTCTAACAGGCTCCATTCGACTAAATTATGAATAATGTAACATCATTTTATTTTCTTGTGAATTATAAAAATCTTCCTTCATATAACAAAATTCAATTATTAGTGGTATTTACCAAGGAACATAGGCTATTTTTCTAAAGTGTTTGAAATTTTTTGGAAATAATGTTTTTAACACTGTGCTCAGTAAATACTTCTTCCGTGGGCAGCTATAGAAGTGGATTATAGGAAGGGTTTAGAAAACAGCCGCTTTGCTCTCTCCCGTTCTTCTTACCTATACACACGTATGTTGTTAGAGGAAAGAGCCAAGTTCTCTGAAAAATCAGAAATATAAAATCATTAAAGTAGCAGAGTTACTAGTTTCCTCCAAAACTAAATGTAAAAAGCTCATTCAGCACATGACTTTGACATTTCCAGACACTTAAAAGTACCCATTCTGTAACAGGAATGGCCTGAAAAAGGGTAAGAATGTTTTCTGTCTCTCTAAAACCTCCCCACTCCCTTTGGGAATTATAATGAAACCTGCTTCCCTGCTCCAGGCCAGTGGTCAGGAGGTGCAGGTGAGTGTCCTTTGTTCCTTGTATCATGAGAGATGGCTCCAGGGAATTGTCTGGGTGGAGGTCTTGAGATTGTCTTAGCTGAAAATGGGATTAATAAGAACCATCAACTATAGTTGAACAGCAATAGTTTGAAGCTCAAAACCTCTCCTTTAAAAGCTCTGTATTCCTGCTCAGAGGGAGGACATTGGTACTTTAAGATGGGAGTCTGCCAACCTCCTCATTTGCTGGAAAATTAATAAACTTCTCTTTCCTTCTCAGAACACTTGTCCTTGCTCTTCTGATGCGGCCTCAGGGACAAGTGCTGAGCTTTCAGTAACAAGCTCGTCCTCAGTGGACTTTTATCCCTCCGTGTCAAGTGTTTCCAGAGCCTCTAGGTGCCCACACCACACTTCAAGCCTAAATGCACAAAGAGCAGCCCTTATTATCAGTTTAATAATAACTATTAAACAACTGCACTCAGCTGCCTCTAATATTCTTGTCTAGCCATTGTACACACTAAGGTCAAATTTTTCACAATACAAAGTAATTTCTGGTATCCACAGAAGCCAGAGAAATCAGGTGATGCAATACAAAAGAGAACAGAGTTTCAGACCTGAGACAAATCTATGTACTTACAAGTCTTGGGATTCCATGAGGAAAAACAGACATTTCTCCCACAGAAGGATTCTATGGCACCTTTTCTGTTGTCCTTAAGGGATCAGGCTGTTATAGTTTTTTTCTAGGTCCCCTATTGTGGCACAAGTGAGGAGGGAGCGACAGAAGTAAATGGAGAAACAGACAAAGGTAGCACATGTGGATAGCTGGCGGGTAAGAAGAGACGAATTGAATGTGAAACTTTTACAGAGAGAGAGAGAGAGCAGAGGCCTTAAAACAATATATCTGTACATGTATATACCCTAAAAATTCATTTTAATTAATAAAGTTGACGTTTTACTATAGAGATCTTTTAAAGAAAAGATCTTTTCAAGCCTTACTAGATTTTAGCTGGGACAAACAGCTGATATTTCTGGCTTTTGAACTGTTTTTCTTTAAACCAAAGCTACCCTTCCCAGTGAAATCCATAAGCCTTAACCAGGATGATAACTTAACCAAGGATACACGAAGGGTCTCCAAAGAGGTGAAAAACAGTTTTTTACAAGATCCAGAACTGCCCCAAAAACAGCTCTAAGAAAGGAAAGTTTTGCTATCCACAAATGGGGTACAGCCCGTGTTTTCTAGGGTCTGACCATCTAAACACAAGGGCCTAAAAGCCTCAGTGCCCCTCCCAGCCCCCCGCCCAGACGGAAGAAGCAGGAAATGTAAGCCGTCCAGGAAAGGGAAAGGGCGGAAGCCACACACACACCACACCCAAGACCTGACCAGCATCACACCAGCCTGCAGCAGTGAGAACAGGCTTCGCAGCAGCCTCCATAGGGAGCTGTGGAAGGGAAGCAGGCAGTTTGAGCTTATGAAGGACTTAAATTTTGTTTCAGGTCAGAATTTTGTTCTTTAATTTTGTCAAGAGAATGTTCAAGACTAGCTATGACATTATTATGTGTCTTTCTTTTAATTTGATCTTTCCAACAATTATTTAGAATAAAGGATTTTTAAAATCTGTCTCTCTATATATATTTTTTTAAATTTAGGAGTCTAATTTAAGGACTGATTTTTCTGGCCATTGAAAATTTGAATTTTTAGTGGTGTATTTATTCTAACAGTGACCCACTTCAAAAGCCTCTTCATGTAGAACCCTGGATGTAATTTTAGCACATAGAAGAACCAATCTCAAGCATCCCCCCATGCTCCCAGAAATGAACTAAGACAGCAAAAAGACTCTTGTTGCCATATTCTAACTGGGTAACAAGGGCTGAAATGACAAAAGCCCCTTATGAATGGGATTTCTTATGATAAACACTCCCAAGAGTTTGACACATTGGGAAACAAAAATCTCAGGTTCCCAGTAATTTTTAGCAGCCTACAATGTCAGTCTGGACATGACCGCCAAATTCATCCCCCGCCCCACGGTGGAAACCAAGAGAGAATGTAACAGAGGGAACAGCCTGAAAAGGGGACACATGTTTGACAAGCTGTCTCCTTTAACCCCCCTCGCCCTTTTTGGGAATTAAAACCTGTGCCCCTGCCAAGGCCAGTGATCAGAGGGGCAGGGGAATGTCCTTTGTTCTTTGTACCACAGGAGATGGCCAACGGAATTGTCCAGGTGTAGGTCATGAGAGTGTCTTCGCCACGGATGCTGCAGTTAAACAGCAATAGCCCGAAGCTGGAGACTCCCGTGAAAGCTCTGTATTTCTGCGTACAGATATGATGGTGGTCCTCTAAGAGGAGTGTCTGCCGTCCTCCTCAGTTGCCAGCATTTAATAAACTTCTCTTCCTTTTCCTCAAACCACTTGTCTTCATCCTCCTGAAGCGGTGTCGGGGACAAGCACTGAACTTTTAGTAACAAGAGCATTCCGGCGTAGACACGACCAAGCTCTCAAGGACATAAAAAAGAAGAAGAGGGAACTTTACCAGCCACCCTCTTTACCACAGGACAAGGCAGAGAGACAGAGTGAAGGAAAGACCATTCCTGAGAGGCAAGGGGTGGAGCAGACAAATAGTGATTTTTACCGCCCGTTCAACTGGGTTCCACAGACGGTGGGGCCGGGAGCCTGTCTGCTAAGAAATTCCAACCCTTTGCCCACGTCAGGTTCCTGGGTTCTCATCACTGACGCTTTCAGAGGACAGCGCTTTTGATCACCTTCCTTGCTGGTCGCAAAAGAAAACCATTTTCTATGTTGGCCAAAACAGAAGTATGCTACACATGTAACAAAGACACAAACCCCAGTTACTCTACTCAGTATCCATGTTTCCACCTGAAAACAGAAAAAGCGGACAAAACGGTACCTCCTCTCCAAGTTAGGCCTGCTGAGCTTCTGCCAGTGATTTCTGGGGGACTCCCCCTACAGACATGACAAGACAACACAGACATGGAACCCTCTTCAATCAGATCCAAAAACAAAGTCTCGAGAGAATCCAGTGTAATTTCTGAAGGTCAAGGTCCCTTTAACTATTTTGGGGGTGCCCCCCACCGAACCAGGTGCTCTGACAAGGAAGAGACCAGCACCCAAAAGGATATTACCTTGGTGTAATCACACATGAATTTGGCATTCTGATATGAGTTTATTTTAATTTGGCCTTAATTAATGAATACAGTTAGTGTTAAGAGCCTAGATTTGAGTCCCTGCTCCACCACTTAACAACCACATGACCCTGCAGCTGCTGTGCAAGAGACACCACCACTGGTCACACACCAGGGCTCAGAATAAATTGTGCAGTGACATAGACATGGATTTTAAAACAGTGGAAGAATGAATAAATAGCCAGGTACAATGGCTCATGCCTGTAATTCCAGTACTTTGGGAGGCAGGGGCAGGAGGATCCATTGAGGTCACGAGTTGAAGACCAGCCTGGGCCACATAGCAAGACTCTGTAGAGTCACGTGGTTATTAAGTGCTGGAATAGGGACTCAGATCTAGGCTCATAACAGAAACAGTATTCATTAATTAAGGTCAAATTAAAATTTAAGAAATATTCTCCAGGCATGGTAATACATGCCTATAGTCCTAGCTGCTCAGGAGGCTGAGGCAGGGGGATCACTTGAGCCTAGGAGTCCCAGGTTATAGTGAGCTATGGCCACTGTGTTCTAGCCTGGGTGATAGAGCAAGACCCTGTCTCTAAATAATAATAATAATGATAATGATAATGATAATACAAGGTATAGCCAGGCATAATGGTGAGTCAACTGCAATCCCAGCTACTCAAGAGGCTGAGGCAGGAGGATGTCTTGAGCCCAGGAGTTTGAGACCAGCCTGGGCAACATAGCAAGACCCCATCTCGAGTTAAGGAAAAAAAGAGCAAAGTTCCAAGGATGGATGGGCAGACACTAGAAGAGAGGGGTCTCTGCATTCTCCTCCTCCTCCCGCAGAGTGACATGTCCTGTGGGTCACAGTCCTGCGGTGCAGCTGCAGCTCTCTGATCTCACTTTCTGCAGGACAAGTGTGAGAAAGCAGCCTGGCAACAGGGGAATTTAAGGACCGCTTATTCCTGAGTCATGAAGATTTGGCGCCCTGCCTGACAAGGGAGTTTTCTGGGAATAGGAGCGGCTTGGCACCTGTGAGCCTAGTGACACTGGGGAGCGGCAGCGCCCCTGCTGGAGGGCTGTTCTGGCCACTGAGCAAAGGGGCCCAGTGATCCAGTCTCCAAGGCAATCTGGTGATCAGCCTAAATCATTTCCAGGTAACTCTGCTCTTCGCGTCACGATCTTATAAAAGGTCTTCATCTGTAGAATGGTGCCAGCAACCACAGTACCATCGAGGAGACTGTATGAGTCAGTACACAGAGCAGGTCGGACAGCTTCTTGAAGGCAGTAGAGTCTGTCTGCATCAGTTTTGTTACCAATTTATTCTGCGAAACACGTTCATCATCCCAGGACATGGCCCAGACAGTTGCTTATAAAATCAATAAAAATACCAGTGCATTTAATGGAATGTATTTTCTAGTTTAAAAAACATTTAACTGGCTGGGCGCAGTGGCTCACACCTGTAATCCTAGCACACTGGGAGTAGAGGCGGGCGGATCGCTTGAGGTCAGGAGTTCAAGACGAGACTGAGCAAGACCGAGACCCGTCTCTACTAAAAATAGAAACAAATTAATTGGCCATAAAAATATATAGAAAAAATTAGCTGGGCATGCCTGTAGTCCCAGCTACTCGGGAGGCTGAGGCAGGAGGATCACTTGAGCCCAGGAGTTTGAGGTTGCTGTGAGCTAGGCTGACGCCATGGCTCTCTAGCCCGGACAACAGAGTGAGACTCTGTCAAAAACAAAACAAAACAAAACAAACAAACTCTATTTAACTGTTTATTTGTTGAGTGCACACACAGTGGGGTATTTTTTGTAAACAGTGACCCAGTGATTTTAGTGAAATGAATGGGGATTGACGGCGGAAGACTCGCTTTGTCTGCAGTTTACGCCCTTACTACTCAATGCTTTGGGGCGAGTTACTTAACCATCATGGGCCTCAGTTTCTTTATCTTTAAATTAGATAAGCCAAATTCTGAGTACATTGTTATCTAATGTTATCATCACAATGGCCTCCGAACATGAGAGAGCAGAATGATGGTACCGGATGCTGGGAGAAGTGGTGCTGGGGGTGACAAAGAGGGGGTGGTTAATGACACAAAAGCACAGTCAGATGGAAGGAATAAGGTCTGGCGTTCGGGAGTGCAATGCGGCGACGATAGCTAATAATAATTTATCGTATATTTAAAAATAGCTAAAAGAGTGGAATTGGAATGTTCCTAACTCAAAGAAATGATAAATGCTTGAGGTGACAGATGTCCCAGTTGACCTGATTTGGTCATCATACATTGTATGCATGTATCAAAATCCCACATTACCCCACATGTATGCACAACTATTATGAATCCATAATAATTAAAAAATCAAAAATTTGATAACATTAAAATGTCTGATTAGCTTAATTAATGCTAATTCCTTCCCCCACCATGCAAATGATTCATAGTCTTCTCTAATATAAAGTTTATTAAAAACATTAGAATTTATTTGATTTTAAAATCGCTTAAGAAGTCAGACTCTTTGGCTATTTAGTTGATTCAGCTGTCTGGTGGAGTTTCTTAGAATTAGAGTAGTATTATTACTCATGAATTTTATATGAGATTGAAGTTACTTACATAACAGATGCTGTGGCATAAAACTATAGTGCTAATAGTGAATTATGCTACATTTCAGAGGCATTCAGCAGATTTAAGCACTTTCGAGTAGGGTGTTTTGTTTTTGCATAGTATTCCAAAATATTCAACAGAACATTTAATAATTTCTGAACATTGTGAATTTTGAGGTCAGTATCACTGCTCACAAAGCATGAAGGGGATACTAAGACCGGAGCCCTTACAGCCCTCTTTACAGCTGTGGTCCCCATCCCCTGGCTACGGATCCGGCCTGGTCCATGGCCTGTTAGGAGTCAGCCCGCACAGCAGGGGGTGAGCGGTGGGCCAGCGAGTGAAGCTCCATCTGTGTTTACACCCGCTCCCCATTGCTGGCGGCACCGCCTCAGCTCCGCCTGCCGTCGCGGAATCTCGCAGGAGCGGGCGCCCTACTGTAAAGTGCGCACGCGCGGGATCCAGGCGGCGGCTCCCTGTGAGACTCCACCGCCTGATGACCTGAGGGGGAGCTGAGGCGGTGACGCCAGCGCTGGGGAGCGGCTGCAAATACAGATGGTCATCAGCAGAGAGGTCTGACTGCACAATACATGTAACGCGCTTGAATCGTCCCCAAACCACCCCCTAACCCCATCTATGGAAAATTGTCTTCCATGAAACGGGTCCCTGGTGCCAAAAAGTCTGGATGCTGCTGCTTGAGAGAACGAACAATTACCTTTTCAAGGAAAAAGAAAATCATTGCTCAGTTAAGCGTCACCGACACGTGCGCCTGTGAATTCTCTTCCCAGGGCTCCATGGAGGAATATGCGTTACGAGGGGTAAGAAAAGAGTCAGCGAGTGTTGAGCACCCTGCTCCTCTGCTGCTGGGGTCACCCGCGACGTGCCGGCCGCGCTGCCCAAACCAGAGCCTCGGGCGGACTGACTCTCGCCTCACCTAGCAGTCTCCTCGCCCTCCGCCGGCTCGGGAACACATGGCCTCCACGGTGAGCTCCTTATGCCTTGTAAGACAAAAAGCACGCTCCTTCATGTGTTGGGGCCACAAAATTTAGTCTCCAAACCAGGACACTTCTGAGAGTGAAACGGGGCACCAGGGAAAATCACAGCAGGACAACAGGAAGAGCTGCACCTGTTCCGAGCAGACCTGGTCACGTGGCCACCCTCTGCAGGGCTCTCCAGGACCACATCAGGCATGCTGCCCCTGAACTTTGTCCCTTGCAACTCCTCACCCTTTTTCTGTGTGTTCTGGCTACACTCAAGTTCCTGAAAGAGCTGTTCCTACCATTTTCTCAACCTTGTATGAGGCCGACACAATCTGTCCTCTCAGATCAAATCATTACTTCTTTAGTCTCATCTCTGGTTCCTTCCTTCAACTCTAACTCAGCCACACTGGACTCTCCACTCTGGGAGTACCAGGCACGCTCCTGCCCAAGACCTTGCATGGCTGTAGCTTCTACCCAGGTGCACTTCTCCTCATTTCCTCTTTGCTCCACATCCCCTTTTCAGTGAGACCTTCCCAGGCTGCTCCACCTAAAATCCTGACCCTTCCCCCACTACATTTCCTGCTCTCTCACCTGCTTTATTCCTCATTTAGCACTGATTTTCAAATAAGCTGCGTGTAAATAACTTACATACATGGTTCGTTCACCATTGTAATTCCAGCAACTACATTTGGTGGATAGTGCATAATTATGTTTGCAAATAATAAATGTTTGTGCTTAATAAATGTTTCTGAACTTGAATGTCTCTGTGCCTTGTCACCTCCTTTCGTCTGTAACATCCCATCCTCCTTTCTTTGTTTAGGTGAATTTTGTTCATTCTTAAAACATCAGCTCGGTTGTAAAACCTATAACTTTCCCTGACCTCCAGGTCTCAGTTTTGTACAATTCTTATGGACTATCACAGGCACCCTTTGTTCGTGTACTTGCATTATGACTCAATGTAACTGTTGTTTAACCTGCTTCCCTCACCACTGGACTGGGAGCTCCTTTGGGTCAAGGAGTGGCATTTATCTCTATTTCTTTAATGTTTACTACTGTGCCTGCAACACTGAATAAATTATTAATTACACAACTCCAGTGTAAGAAAACTCATTGCATGTAGAGTCAATTCAGTTCTTCTTTAGATGGTTCTCACGGTCACAAATTCTCTAAAATTTCTTGAGCATCAATTGCCTGCCCTTTCACACGCCGAGTACCCCTTATGATTCAGCCAAATATTTTACAGTTGAATCTCATCTATTGTCACAGTATACATGAATTCCTCAATTTTTCTTATATGACAAGTTTCCTGGGCTCATCACCATACCGTCCTTCACGAACACTTGCAATTCCATCTGGCCATGTATTTTATCCTTCTCTGCCATGTTTTGTTCTATTGTCTACATCCTTGTTAAAGTGTGGTGCCCAGAACAAAATGCTTTAGACTAGGTGAAGTTTCACCAGTTCATAAAAGTGTGAGATGCATCCTTTATTCTTTTGCTACTATGAGAGAGTATGCCTACTATGTTCTAAAACTGTAATAGATTTTTTGACATTCATATTATGATCTGAAATATATTACATTTACTATCTACCAACTTCTCTCAGCCTTATATTTTTTGGAATCCTCTGACTTTATATCAAAGGCATTTATTATAAATATATCTCTATACATGCTTTCAAGACAGAATATGACAGTAAAGTCACTAGTTTCACAAATATTAATACATTTTTAAATTATAATCATTCCACTAGTTTTCAACAACTACTTATTGAAAACCCATAACTTTTTCCACTGTGGAAAGATCAGGGTCTCCCAACTGTGCTGAATATTCTGCCACATAGGTGACAGCAGACATCAGCACAGCTTGGCCTAAATCCTGTTAGTTATCAAGGAACAGCAAAGGGAATCTTTCAAGCAGAAAAATTAATCAGATGGAGAAAGGAAAATTTTCTGAATCATCTCTTCATCTTTGTCATGGGTCCATGAGAAATATTTTCAGAATTAGCTGCAGATACTTGCTATTTTTCAACAGTAAAAGAGGACAGGCATTCAAGTTACTTGCTGTAGATAATTTTTCACTTCACCACTTTCCAATTTTAGGCATTGAATAAGTCACTTATATTTAGGCTTAATTTTTGTGTTTGTTTATTCATTACAGCTTTATTGAGGTATAAATTACATACCATAATATTTAGCTATTGTCAGTGGACAATTCAATGACATTTAGCAAATTTATATAGTTGTGCCAGAATCACCACAAGGTCATTATAACACCCCAAAAATTCCCCCAAGTCCATTTTCAGTCAATCCTAGTTCTCACATGGAATCCCAGGAAACCACTGTTTTCCATCACTGTAAATATGCCTTTTCTGGATATTTAATGTGAATGGAATTATACAATATGTGTACTTTTATATCTGGTTTCTTTTTACTCAGCACAGTCTATCAGCAAACTCTGGCCTGCGGGTGAGCTGCCTCTTTTTGTAAATGAAGTCTTCTTGGAACGCAGCGTGTCCATGTGTTTCTGCCGTATCTACGGTGGCTGTTTTGTGCACAACAGAATTGAGCTACAGCAGCAGAGACCATATGGCCCGCAAAGCCTGACATATTTACTATCTGGCCCTTTAAGGGAAAGTTTGCCAACATCTGGTTTTAAATATTTTACCTTCATTTCTGTCATGGAGTATGCCAGTAGTTCATTCTATTGTGAGTAGTATTCCACTGTACGGATATACCACGTTTTGTTCATCCATTCAGTAGCTGGTAGACAACTAGAGTGGTGCCATTTGGTTATGGTGAATAATTCTGCAAAGTATGCTCATGTACAAGTCATTGTGTGGAAAAGTATTTTCACTGAGTAGATTTCTAGGAGAAAAACTGTAGGGTTCTGTGATAAGTTTATGTTCTACTTTTTGAGAAACTGCCAAACTGGTTTTTCATTAGTAACCACAATTTGCATCCCCTTCATCAATGTATGAGGATTAGTTTTTCTAAATTCATACCAATACTGGTATTATCTGTCTTTTGGATCATAGCTATTCTGGTGGCATATGGTGATATAGCATTATGGTTATAATTTGCATAACCAAATGATTAATGACATTTAACACCTTGTTATGTGCTTATTAGTCCTACATGTGTCTTCTTTGTTAAAACAATGTCTTTTGTCCATTTTTAAAAAGAGTTGTTTGTCTTACTGAGATGAAAGAGTTCTTAATATATTTTGGCTACAAGTACTTTATTAAATATATAATTTGGAAATGTTCTTTCCCAGTCTGTGGCTTGGTCTTTTCATTTCTTAACGGTATCTTTTGAAGTACACAATGTTTTACTTTTATTGAAATACAATTTACCTTGTTTTTTTCTTTTATAGATTATGATTTTGGTGTCACATCTAAAGTCCTTGTCTAACCCAAGGTCATACAGATTGTCTCCTGTGTTTTGTTCTGGAAGCTCTGCATTACTGGATCGTACATGTAGGTCTGTAATCCATCTGGAGTGTGCGTGTGTGGCCTGAGGAGCTGAGGACGAAGCTGCTTCTCCTCATCCCCCACCTTCTCCTTCTTGTTCTTTCTCACACAGATACCAAATTGTTCTGCCACATTTGTTGAAAAGATGATCTTTTCTCCCATTGAATTGTATTGGCACTTTTGTCAAAAAGCAATTGATCGTGAAAGTAAAGGTAAATTTCTGGACTCTCAACACTATTCCATTCACCTAACATATTCTTTCATCTATACCATAATGTCTTCATTACAACTTTATAAAAGCTTTGAAATTAGGTAATGTAAGTCCTAAACTTTATTTATGTTTTCTAAAACTGTTTTGGTTTTAAGTATCTTTCATTTCCATATAAATTTCTTGGACAAACTTTCAATATCTACAAAAAAATCTCACAGGGATTTTGATAGGGATTCTGTTGAAATCTATTGATCAATTTGGGTAGAAATGATAGTTTAATAATATTGAGTCTTCTAACCATGAATATAGAATCTCTCTTGATTTGTTTAGAGCTTTAATTTCTCTAGTTTTGTAGTTTTCAGTGTATAAGTGTTAATTTTTTTGTTAAATTTACTCATAACTATTTTTTTTGATGCTATTGTGAATGGATTTATTTTTGTATGATTGTTTTTTATCCTGTGGCCCTGCAAACTTGTTTATTAGCTCTACTAGGTTTTTTGGTGCTTTTATTTATTTTCTTTTTAATATGTATCATGATAAATTTATATTGGATTTATCACTAGACATTCTAATTTCCAGTTTTCTCTGCACATTTATTATATATAAGCTATTTAAAGTTTATTTCCCACCCCACATATCCTAGCTATAAGGGATACTTAAACATCCTGTGTTTGTTTTATTTACTTGAGCAAGAAGCAAGAGAGCACAACGACCAAAGTATTTTTCGTCCTGCTTAGATTTGAATATGAAGCTGTACTGCCGCTCACATACCTTTGCCTATGTATTGTTTCATAGTTTTTAGATTGCTTTCGCACATCTTATCTGATTTGATTCTTCCATCAACCACACAGAGAAGGCAAGGCATGTTTAATTGTTCTCCAGTCGAAAGCACAGCAGAGTAAATCTCAGAAAAGTATGCTTCCTCCTACTTGGCAAGGCCAGGCTGAGGACCAGCAGCCCCTAAGCCTCTCTGCGGCGTCAGAGGCTTCATTTGAGGCCCGGCAGGTGAAAGTGCATCATGACCGCAGTGTGGGAATCTGTCTCTCTGGCTGATGCTTTCTTTTCCTGATGAGAGTCTCAAGCCACACTTCATCATCTAGAATAATTATTCACAAATCAAAACTGAAATCAATGACTGAATCATGAATTCACTGCTGTCATTCCACACTACAAAATGTCACAGTTCTGTTATTGACCATAAAAAAGTACCAACTTTTAAAAAGTACTATTGAATGTCCATAAAAATTCTCCTTGAATTTATAAAGGTCTATGCATTTATTTTTATAAGAGTGAAGTTTAGAAAACAGGCAATGCTTCTAATTTATATTCAATATAATCATCTGTTATCTATTTAAGCCAGATAAAGAAAATGAGATAAAGGAAATAGGCACCAATTTACAACAGCTATTAACTTTCCCAGGGGTATGCTATTAGAACTAAAAAAAGGTTTGTTGAGATTGTCCTTCAGTTTAATTTCATCCAGTAATATCACTAATGACCCCATTAAGGACATTAAAACTTTTCTTTTCTGATCAATCTTTAGAATATTGAACTCCATAAAGTATCTACTGACTAACCAGCTAGATAAATCAAGGTCACCTTTAAGATGGCATCCTAAAGCTAATTGTGGGGCTCAGTCTTGTTATACAAATCTCATCCAGAGGGAGTTATTTCTTTAAGCGCCAAGATTGCACCAGGCAAACTACTTCACTTAGCTGTTCAACAGTCTGTTCTGAGGGTAACTTTACTCCGGAAGAATTGTGATAAATTGGAAGGAACGGTTCAGGTCATAATCTCTTTCAAAATTTAGCATCCCTTATACAATTTGCATCCAGTATTGGTTCGGACCCTTAATTTATGGTACAATAGTGAGTTTACAAGAATAACCAACGTCCTTATGTTTCTCTCTTTCTATTTTTCCCCCATTATTTTAAACTTAGAGTGGAAAGAATGGAAGAAAAGGTAAGCTATGTTTTAGGTGAGTTACTACCAGTCGTGTGCTAACACTGTGTGCTACGGAGGCAAGTTACAAAAGTTTGATCATGGAGTTAAAATTCAAAGTTAATAAAAATTGGGGTTTCCTCTTTAAATAGTCTCTCTCCTGTCTGAGTCCATGTTTCTTTCTCTCTGTCTCTCTCATGTCTCTTATGTTTAACCCCTCTGTTCACTTTGTGTATCTTTATTTTACCAGGAAGACTGATCATTGCACAGTTCTTTGGTCAAAAAGTAAGTATTGCTGTGCTGTTAGTCAGATCCGCAGCTTAGCCCTGCCATGCCTCACAATGGAGATGTGCTGTTATGTTGAGCTCGTGTTATCTGGGAACAAATGTATGGAACAGCTGCAGAATTTCTCAGTAGTTCAGAGCTAGAGGACACCCAAACCAAATAATCAATGGGTACAAACTTTTTACTTTTTGTAGGGAAGGTAACTGCAGTAGGAAGTTCTACTAATATTTTTCTAAATGTGATGGGTGGTGACTCAGATAGGACTTGAAGATACTTTTCCTGATATCCAGTTGTTGCAGTTGGGTTTCCAGGGAAAGCAATCTGTGCAACTAATGTTTGTGTGTAAGAAAGGTATGGGGGGTGCTTTGGGGATGAACTCATCTTGGGTAGTGAAAGAGGAAGGATTGGGCAGAGGAAAAAATTGAAATGTTGAGCCCTCCCACAATGACCATAGCACCTTCATGCACGCACCCAAGCAGGCTGCAATGCTGGAAAGGCCCAACGAAGACCAAGGGCTGGCCTTTATCCTTTATGTTGTTCAGTCAGTTGGGGTGCTCCCCACAAGGGCACATTGTTAGGGGGCAGAGTGGTTGGTCTCTTCAGCCCACGGGAGTCTCAGAGCCGTCTGGGCCGGGAGCAGCCTGTGATCCACTCTCTGGCAGCTGGGCAGTGAGTGCTGTGTCCACAGGGGCCCTGGGAGGCCCACGGGGCAAACACAGTTGAAACGGTGCTTTTGAAAAACAGGATCTCCTGTCTGGTTAAGAGGGAGACACTAAAAGAAACTGACTTCATCACATTAAAAATTATCCTCTACTATATATTTATCCATTAGGAAAAAAAACTATGCAGAGTAATGTTATTTGGGAGGAAGTAACTAATTATGTAGCTTGGGGAAATACTTTTTTAAAATTCATTATATTATCTTGATTTAAAAATTAGATTATACAAAGTTTATGGGAAAAATAGAGGTAGAGCCTATTAATTCTTAAATGTAATCAGAATATGCTATTTTAGTTTCCTAGGGCTGCCATAACAAAATGACTACAAACCGGGGGACTTAAAATAACTGATATGTAGTTTCCCATGGCTAAGGGGGCCAGAAGTCTGCTTCAAGGTGTCACAAACTTGGCTCCTTATGGAGGCTCTGGGAGAGTATCTGCCCCATGCCTTGCTCCCACCTGCTGGTCAGCAGTCCTGGGTGCCTCCTGGCTGTGGTGACCCTCTCTAATCTCTCTCTGCTGTCATCTGGCCTTCCTGCCCATGTGTACGTCTGCCTATCCTTTCTCTTCTTATAAGGAGGACAGTATTGTTTAAAAACAACCCTTGCAAATTGACCAAGGGGTTGACAGAAAAAAAAGAGAGATTTCAGGACCACGCTAAGCAAGTATGACCTCATCTTAACTAAGGACTTCTGCAAAGGCTCTGTTTGTAAATGAGGTCACACTATGAGATTCCACATGGACATTTATTTTGGAGGTATACTGTTCAGCCCACTACATATGCATTTAATTTTCTACTTATCATTGCAATTATTGAAGAGAATCATCAAACATCAAATTCTATGAATACAAAGTTGTATTTGAGATTCATTTTGACCATATACTCACAATTTCTGCATCATAGATACTGCCATATATATCATTATAACAAATGCTGAAAATGATTACATTGAAAACAAACACAAAATTATTCTCTCAGTGCCATTTGAAGGACATCAATATACTGAATATATTTATTGTACTTAAGAAGCCTTGTGTTGTAAATGGGGGAATACAAAAAGAACACATAAAATACCCTGAACACCATTATATATTTGGTATGAAACAAACACTAATGGTAAAATTACACTTAAATTTAATCAAAATATTATTTTTGACCTGTTTAAAATAGAAGCTTGGAAAATGATTTAAATAAATTATATTTCTTTAAAATACTGCTTGCAGAAGCTTGATCTCCTATCTTCTTTTTCTGGCTAAACATTTATTTTATTTTATTTTTCTCTAGAAGCAGAGACATTCTAATGCATTCCATTGATCTTGGGGTTATCTCATAGTTGTTTTCTAGACATTCCATAAATGCTTGTGCTTGCTTCCATCTTCATGATGGTGATGTTTTTCTCAGTGAAAGATATTTTTAAATGTAAGATCTGACCCAGCATTTCTCTCCTTACTTACTCTCATTTCCTCAAGTTATTCAAAGGTAACCTCAATATCTGACCCTTAGAATGTTACTTGGAAACTGGTACCTACCACACTATTGATAAGTAACTCACTGTGTTAGGCATGACACAAATTACCATGCAACTAACACTGACATAGCAGAGAAGAATCAAAGATACTGGGCACTTTAGCAGATTCGACAAATGGAGCAGTATACTCCAGTGAGACCACTTAAATCAATCAAAACATTTTACTTATCAATCAAAAGGCTTCTTAAAACTTCAAAGAACATACTTTAAGCAGAATTTGGTTGAAACATGCTACTCTCTGGTCTGCAGGTTAGATAGGTCTGTTTTTCCTTCTTTCTTTTCATTTTAGTGTTCTTGAGTTCCTCCCAAAATTCTCCACTGAAATACAAGTAGATGAATTTTCCCTTAGATATTTAAATATAGAAAGATGGGTACATAGAGATAGATGATATGTAGATAGATAGATAGCCTCTTTATAAAATCCCATAAAAGGTAAAGAAGACATTAGGACACCAAGACACATAAGGCTGAAATGAACTACCCGAGCTCACATTGTGAGTTATTGCCAAAAATAGCACACGGTATTTGTCTTAGTCCATTTTCTGCTGCTTATAACAGAATATCTCAAACCAGACAATTTATAAGAAACAAAGCTTATTTTTTATAGTTCTGGAGGATGGAAGGTCCAAGGCCAAGGATGAGGCACATCTAGTGAGGGCCTTCTTGCAGGTGGGGGCTCTCTGTGGAGTCCTGAGGCAGAGCAGGGTATCATGTAGGGAGGGGGCCGAGCTGCTAGCTCAGGTGTCTCTTCCTCTTCTTATAAAACCACAGTCACTCTCCTGTGATAACTCATTAATCATGAATGGACTCATTCATTCATGAAGAGAGAGCCCTCATAACCCAATCACATCTTAAAGGCCCCACCTCTCAAAACTGCCACATGAGGGACTGAGGTTCAGTATAAACTTAGAGGAGACAGATATCCAAACCACAGTGGCATTCTACTCGGTCTTTTTTTTCACCTTGACATGTGCACTGAGACAAATAAGTGCCATGTATTGCTGATAGATGTGTGTAAAAGGGAGGAAGGTTTTATCTGGCAATCCAAATCTGTAAATCCCGGTAATCAGGGAATACAGTTATTCGGGGATGTGGGTTATCATCTTTTTAAACACATTCTTCCCAAGGGGGAAGCCTGGCACAACACAGGGATGAGGGAGACACGGAATCAAGAGATGACGGGGTTAGCTAGCGGGCTGGTGCTAAGGGGCAGTTGGAAACATCAAGTATGTGGGATCAAACAGAAGCTAAGGGGGAACTGGGACCCTGTTCATGGAGTGAAAGCCAATACTCAGCAGGGAGCCTCCACAGGACCCACAACAAGGGCTTAAAAGAGAAAAAAAATCAGCCAGATGTAAATACCTGCTTGGCCCAAGGAGAGTAAAGCTGCCTCAGAAAGAGTGATAACCAGGAACTTTACTAAAGACTCCCGCTGCCAGCAAGAAGAAGTAACAGGAACCAGATTTACCTTCTCACTTGAAATGAGACAAAATGTGGCAATATCTACAAAACAGTGGGTTTCAAGACACTGGACATAAGGCAGCAAGCACAGAAACGAATGACGTATGTCTCACTCTTAAAAGAGTTTCCAGGGCAAAGTATGGGTGCTGCATATCAGTTAGGGTTCTAGAGTTCTACAGAGAAACACACCAGTATATATATTCATCCTATTTACTCCATAAATATGTATCAATAAAAATAAAAAATAAAAAGTTAGATTTTGGAGCAAAAACTATTACCAAAAATAAAGATAATTCATAATAATAAAGTGTTTGTTTTGATTCATTAGAAGAATAACAAGTCCTTAATATTTATGTACATAAATACAGAACTTCAAAATACATGAAACAAAAGCTGACATAACCGTAAGGAGAAACGAACCAATCTGTAACTATAGTTAATGGTTTTAATATTACTCTCTCAACAACTGACAATGAACAGAAAATTCACTAAGGATAAAGAAGATGTGAGAAGGACAGTGAATTTGGAATTAAATAAAAATGAAAATTAGCATGTCAAAATTAGGTGAATAAAGTTAAAATAATATTTGGGAAAAATTAAAGCAATAAACACATGTATTAGAAAAATAGAAATGTCTCAAATAACTAACCTCAGCTTCTATCTTAGGGTGAAAAGGAAAAAAAATGTCAACCAAAGTAAGCAGAAGATAGAAGATAATGAAAATTAGAGAGGCAATCCATGAAAACAAATTTAAAAATCAAAGAAAATGGAAAACAATAGAGAAAATCAATAACAAAGTAGTGAATATCACTATTGATCTTAAACACATTAAAAGGCGAATAAGTAAATGCTCAAACAACTTTATGAACATAAATTCAACAAATCAAATTAATTTATGATTCCATAAAGGGCACAAAAGAAAGACATTGAATTTGTAGTTAAACCATCTTCAAAAGTAAAACAAAAAAACAAACAAACAAAATAACCTATCATGTTCAGATGGTTTTATTGGTAAAATCTACCAAATATTTGAGGAATTCTTCACAATATCTTCCAGAAAATAAAAGAGAAGAGAATATTTCCAATTTATGTTATGAACTCAGAATTACTCTCATTTTGAAGCCAGACTGAGAGGACAAGAAAAGAGAATTTTATTAAATATCACCTTTTAATATACAGGCAAAAATTCTCAACAAAATATTAAATCAGAATCCATCAGTATTTAGATCATATGTTATGACCTAATACAGTTTACCCTTTAAAATCAGTGTAATTCACTCTATTATCAGACCTAACAAGAATGAACACATGATCAGATCAATATATGTAGAAAAGCCATTTGTCAGATGCAGCCTGTGCAGGCAAGAAAAAGAAATGAAAGTCATCCAGATTAGAAAGAAAAATGTACAACTCTCTTTAGTTAAAGGTGGCATGACTTTTATATAGAAAATTCTAAAAAGGTTTATTTTTGCAGACTAAGGGAAAAAATCCAAATAATCAACTAAAAAATGGAGAAAAAGTAGATAAATATTCTCATAAAAACACTCAATAAACTAAGAATAGAAAAGAATTTTTTTAACTGAAAAATGGCATCTATCCAAGAGCCAAGTAAAAGGTGTTAGATTAAATCATACTTAATGGCAATAGACTAAATGCTTTCTTCAAAGATCGGGAACAAGGATGGAACATTTTCTATTACCATGTCTATTAAACGTCATATTGGGAGTCCTAGCAAATATAATAATGAAAAAAGTGAATAAATACAAAAAGGGAATTCAGATTGGAAAAATAGACATAAAACTATCTGTATTTGGGCATGACACAAGTATGTACACAGAAAATAAGGAATCTACAAAGAATCTCCTTGAACTAAAGAATGACTTTAGTAAGTTTAAAGGTTAAAAGATTTACATTTGCAAATACACCATATTTCTATTCACTAGCAATGAACAATTGGAAACTAAATTTTTAAAAATATATGATTTATAATAGTTAAAAAAGGGAAATATGGTACATAGGTATAAATCAAATAAAATTTATGAGTGGCCTATATGCTGAACACTACAAAACACTTAAGAAAGATCAAATAAGACATTCATAAATGGAGAGATTTACCATATTCATTGGATTGCACATTCAATACAATTAAAATGTCACTCTCCCAAATGAATCTATGGAAGTAACACGATTGCAATCAAAATTCAAGAAGAATTCAGTACAGATACTTACAAGGTGATTCAAAAAATTATGTGGAAAAGGAAAATTGCACGACCAGTTTGACAATTTTACAAAAGTAAAACACATATCCACCAAATAGTCCTGCCACTGTATTCAGAACCAAAGAGAAAGGAAAACGTTTGTCCACAGAGAGACTTACTCTCATATGTTCAGAATTGCTTCACTTGTAATAGACAAAAACTGGAAACAACCCAAATATCCATCAAAATATGAATGGACATATTTTGGAATACCAATACAACTAATACTACTTGGCAGTAACAAGGAATAAACTATCAATACATGAATACAGATGTCTCTCACAATATGCTTACTAGCAGGGTTCAGGTAAAATATTAGTACATGTTATATAATTCCATTCATGTAAAACTCCAGAAAATTCAAGCTAAGCAATAGTGACAGAAATCAGATCAATGTTCACCTGGAGACAGGGGTGGCCAGAGACGACCAACATGTAATTATCTCGATTGTGGTGATACTTCATGGGCGTTTACATATGTCAAAACTTATCTGCAAATTTTAGTATCTGCAGTATATTGTATGTCAACCATACCTCAATATTTGTTTAAGAAAGAAATTTCCTTCTCTTTTTATTGTTCTTACTAAACCACTCCCTCACCTTCCCGGGTTTGGCAAAGCTAATGAGCTGCAGAGAGAAGAAAATACTCTTGGCGAACAGAGGAAGAGAACGGTGGCCTTCACTGCCCACACCCATGCCAGGTGACCACTGCAGCCTGCCCCACCTCAGGAAGGGGAAAGTCTTTAAAGACGAAGCAAGTTTGGGATGTTAATGCCACTCTAATTTATGAAGTTAATCTGGATAGAAATTTGAAATGTGAAGTGAAAATCTGACCTTCAATTTAAGACTGGCCTGCAAAGCTAAGGGTCCCACCCACAGTTTCATGCAGAGGCAGGACAAGAGTACATATATTCACTATTTTAAAGGGCAGCCGGCTATATTAAGTTGCTTTAATGACTTTAATTAATGGGTTCTATTTGTTCAATTTCTATATTTCCATGCACATTGGAATACTGCCACGTCTAGAAGACTGTCTGGCCTGGCTGCAGGTGGTTCTCTCAAAGTCTTTTCTACAGCTGCTTAAGGAACAAGAAGAAATGAAGTGCTCCTTTATTTCACCACTTCCCTCCTCCTTCATCCCTTATAGCCTCAAATATGGTAAATATACTATTACTTTTTTTTATTTCAAAGTATTATGGGGGCACACATATTTTTGTTTATAAGGAGTACTTTTGTAATGCTTGAGTCAAAGTTATAAGTGTGTCATCACCTAGATAGTGTTCATTGTACCATTAGGTAGGTTTTTGCCCATCCCCTCCTTCCCTCTCCCCCTGATTGATTACCATTGAGTTATACTTCCCTCTGTGTACATTTGTGTTAATTGGTTAGTTACAATTTAATAGCAAGTACATGTCCAATTTTCCTTCCATTCTTTAGGTACTTCATTCAGCATAATGGTCTCCAGTTCCATCCATATTTCACCAAAAGGCATTAAGTTATCCTTCTTCGTGATTGAGTAGTACTCCAAGCTATACATATAACACTTTTGTTAATCTACTCATGAATTGATGGACATTTGGGTTGATTCCACATCAACTCAATTGTGAATTATGCTGTAATAAATATTTGAGTGCAGATGTCTTTTTGATTAAATGACTTCTTTTCTTTTGGATAAATACCCAGTAGTGGGATTGCTGGATCAAATGGTATACTTTCAGTTCTATGAGAAATCTCCATACTGTTTTCCGTAGAGTTTGTACTAATTTTCAGTCCCACCAACAGTGTTTCTTTCTTTCCACATCCATTCCAGCATCTATTGTTTTTGGACTTTTAAATAAAAGCCCATTCTAACTGGGGTAAGGTGATATCTCATTGTGATTTTAATCTGCATTTCCCTGATCATTAGTGACATTGAGCATTTTTTCATATGTTTATTGGCCATTTGACTATCTTCTTTTAAAACGCTTCTTTTCATGTATTTTGCCCACTTTTTAATGCAGTTGTTTTTTCCTTGCTGGTTTGCTAGAGTTCTTTGTAGATTCTGGCTATTAGCCCTGTATTGGATGTATAGCTTGTGAATATTTTCTCCCATTCTGTAGGTTGTCTATTTGCTCTGTTGATTGTTTCCTTAGCTATGCAGAAGCTTTTTAATTTAAGCAAGTCCCATTTACTTGGGACTTACTGTGACTGTCCTTGGGGTCTTCTTCATAAATTCCTTGCCTGGGCCAATATCTAGAAGAGTTTTTCCAACATTTTCTTCTAGAGTTCATATGGCTTCATTGCCCTACATTTAAGTCTTTTATCCATCTGGAATTAATTTTTGTGAGTGGTGAGAGACATGAATCCTGTTTCAGTATTCTAAATGTGGCTATCCAATTTTCCCAGCACCATTTAATGAATAGGGCTTCTTTTCCCCAGTGTATGTTTTTGTCTGCTTTGTCAAAGATCAGATGGTATATGTGGGTGGTTCTATATCTGGTTTATCTGTTCTGTTTCATTGGTCTATGTCTCTATTTTTGTGCCAGTAACATGCTATTTTGATTACTATACCCTTGTGGTATAGCTTGAAGTCTGGTAAAGTTATGCTTCCAGATTTGTTCCTTTTGCTTAAGGTTGCTTTGGCTATTCAGACTCTTTTCTGGTTCCAAACGAAATATAGAATTATTTTTCCTAGATCTGCAAAAAATGATGTTGGTATTTTGATGGAGATTGCATTGAATCTATCAATCACTTTGGGTAGTATGGGCATTTTAACAATGTTGATTGTACTGATCCATGAGCTGAGGAAAGAAATCGCTGATGATACAAACAAATGGAAAAACATATCATGCTCATGGATTGGTAGAATCAACATTGTTAAAATGTCCATGCTATTACTTCTAAAACATTAGAGTCTCAACATTTATAACTTATCTCATATCATTAATAGAGAATTGCATTCTTTGTTTATGTGTTTATTCCAAAACCAGAAAAAAAATTGGGATAATCAATTTTAAAATTACATATTTTTTTCTTAAAGCCCAAATTAGTAGCACAGAAAACAAGCTTTTTAAAAATCAAATTGAAAATAATTAAATGGTAGAAGGTTTTAAAAATACATTTCTCCTCCCCAACAGAAAATCTTTCTGAAATGGATAAGCTATTAAATGGTAAATGATGAGGCTTTTCTGACTCTCTGATAGCTTCTTCCACTTTTAAAACATTTTCCTAGATGATTGTCCTAGTGTATCTTTACTGCAGTCTCAATTTCTATAAACTTTCTGTATAAGACCTGGTTCCTACTCTACCCCTCTTGACACAATCTGTTTATTCTCTCATCCATTTTATTGATCATATGATGTCCTTTGAAGTAGAAAAGTTCTTATTTTAATGAACTCCAATTTATAGATTTTTTATTGTCGCTTGTGCTTTAGGTGTTATATCTATGAATCCATGACTAATCACAGATCACATAGATATATGCCTATATTTTCTTCCAAGGGTTCTACAGTTTTAGTTCTTACCTTTAGTCTCTTGACACATTTTGAATTAATTTTTATGTATGGTATTAGGCAGTAGTCCAAATTTATTATTTTTCATGAAGATATGCTATTGTTTCAGGACCATTGGTTGAAAAGACTTGAAATATCTTGGCACACTTGTTCAAATCAATTGACTATAAATTTAAGAGTTCATTTCTGGACTTTCAATTCTTTTCCATTGATTTACATATCTTTCATCTTTATATTAGTGCCACACCGTCTTGTTTGTTGTAGCTTTGCAGTTGGCTTTAAATTTGGGAAATATAAGTCCTCTAACAATGAAAGTTTTTCATTCTTGAAATAGAACAACTTTCCAATATATTTTCAAAATATATTTTTTTGTTACTCAGAGTTCTTTGCATTTTATTTGTCAATATAAATTTTTGTATTGGTTTGTCAATTTTTGAAAACAAGGCAGCTGGGATTTTTTAAAAGATCACATTGAATCTGTAGATGAATTGGGAGAATACTTTCATCTTTACAATGGGAAGTCTTTCAGTCTATAATCATGGAATATTTTTTCATTTATTTAGGACTTATTTAATTTATTTCAATATTGTTTGTAGTTTTCAGCATATAAGTCTTACACTTCTTTTGTTAAATTTATTCATAAGTATTTTAATCTTTTTTGTTTTTGAACATGGAGGTATTTTACTTTTATTGTTGAATAAGCCACTGCTAGGAAATAGAAGTGCAATTGAGGTTTGTATATTAATCTTGTATCCTATAACCTGGTATATTTAGTTATTAATTTTAAAAGTTTCTGTATGTGTGTGTATCTTTTAAGCTCTCCTATATATAAGAGCATGTCACCTGCAAAGAGACCTTTTTTCTTTACAAACTGGATTGCTTTTATTTCGTCCTTGTCCCTAATGCCCTCAATAGAACCTCCAGTACAATTTTGAGTAGAAGTATCAAGAATGGAGATTCTTCCCTTGTTCTTGATTTAAAGGATAAAGCTATCAAGCTTTCATAATTATGTTATGTGCTGTTTTTTCATATATGTCTTTTGTCAGGTTGAGGAAGTTCTCTTCTATTACTAGTATTTTTAATCTAGTAAGTGTGTTAAATTTTTTCAAAGTTCCTTCTGTATGTTTTGTGATTATCATGTAGTTTTTATTATTTATTTTATTTTGGGTATTACAATGGCTCATTTTCATATGTTGAAGAAACCTTATATTACTGAGTTAATCCTATTTGCTTATGGTATATTTTTCATATGTTGATGGATTAAGTTTGTTAGCATTTTGTTAGGTATTTTTGTCATTATATTCACAAAGGATACTGGTGTATAGTTTTCTTGCAATTCCTTCATCTCCTTTTGGTATCAAGGTAATACTGTCCTCATAGAATGAGTTGTAACAATTTGTGAACATTGCTGATAACACTTCTTTAAATGTGTGGTTGTATTCACCTGTGGAATGCTTCCAGGAATGGGCTTTTCTTTGAGAATTTATTTATTTATTTATATTTAATAATTCAATCTCTTTATTTTTTACATATCTATTTAAATTTTCTATTTCCTCATGACTCTATTGTTTGAGTCATTATAGGAGTTTATTTGTTTCCTCTAAGTTATCTAATTTGTTTGCACAGAATTTTTCATTGTTTTACTTGTAATTTCTTTATTTCTGTAAGGTTTATAGGAATGTCCTCTATTTTATTCCTGATTCTAACCATCTAGTCTTCTCTTTTTCTTGGTCAGTTTATCTGAAATTTTGTCAATTTTGTTAATATTTGCAAAGAAACAACTTTTGGTGGTGTTGATTTTTTCCCTGTCTTCTCATTTGTGCTACATTGTCATACAAAATTTATCTTTATATATTAGAAGACTATCAACAAAGTTTTATAGTTATTATTTTATGCAGGTATCTATTAAATCAGAGCAAAAATTAGTTATCAGAAAAAAATATGGTTATACTGTCTTTTATGTTCATGTATGTCATTACTATTACATGTGTTCTTTATTTCCTTGTGTGGATTTGAGTTATTGAATAGTGTTCTTTTATTTCAGCCTAAATGACTTTATTTATTACTTCTTGTATGACAGATATTCTAGCAACATATTTTCTGTTTTTCCATAACTGAGCTGTCTTAATTTCTCTTTCACATTTGAAGGGTAGTTTAATTGTATACAGAATTTTTGATTGTAAGTATTTTTCTTTTAGTACTTTGCATATGTCATCTTACTGAATTATGACCTCGATAGTTTCTGATGAGAACTGAGCTGATAAACTATACTGCAAATGCATTTTATGTAATGAGTCACTTCTGTCTTGTTGTTTTAACATTTGTCTTTATATGTCTTTTAATAGCTTGCCTATGATTTGGCTACATATGTATCTCCATGTTTATCTCATGTGGAATTTACTGCTAGTTGTGGATTTCTAGGTTCATATCTTTTAAGAAACTTCAAATGTTTTAAGCCAATATTTCTTCAGATATTTTGTCCGTCCCCTTGTCTCCCTCCTCTTATTCTGTGCCTCCCATTAACACGTAATTTGAGTGCTTGATGGCGTTCTGAGGCTCTGTTAATTTTTCTTCATTCTTGTTTTTGCTCTCTTCCTTAGACTGGATAATCTCGAGTTACCTGACTTCAGCTTCATTAGTTATTTCTTCTATCAGCTTAAATGTATTGCTGAGCTCTCATGAATGTTTAATCTCAGTTGTTGAACTTTACAGCTCCAGAATATTTATTTAGTTCTTTGTTATATTTTTCTCTTTATCAATATTCTGTATTTGGTGAGACATCATTCTCATCCTTTCCGTAGTCTTTTGACATGGTTTCCTTTAGTTTCTTGAACGAATTTGAGAGTTGTTTTAAAGTCTTTGTCTAGCAAGTCTAACATCTTTACTTCCTCAAGTATGGTTTATATTGACTCCCCTTCTTACCCAATGGATAGGCCATAATTTTTGTTTCTTTGCCTGCCTAGTAATTTTCAGTTAATAAGTTGACATTTTAAAAATAAAATAATGTGGCAATGCTATAAATAAGAGCCCGCCTGTGGGACTCTGTGTATCAGGCCATCCTTCAGTGTAGGCGGTTCACAACTCTGCCTTTATCTTCACTTCCTGTGTGTGTGCAGAGCTTCACGTTCAGCCAGAGGTGAGAGCTCAGATCCCTTTCAGATTTTTTCCAGGCATGTGAACAGCTCTGCCTATGTATATGGCCTTCAAGATTCCCAGTAATGTGTTGAAGTTTTTAAAAGTCTTCCATTGACAGCTCATTCCCAGGTTGTTCTTTTAAAATTTTTGGTCAGTTTTTTTTTTTTTTTTCGGTCATAACTGCTATCACTGCCTCAGGCAGCTGTGATATTAAACAATTGCCAATAATTTATTTTTATAAATATCTCTGAGAAAAGGCTATTTCTACTAAGTGAGCTCTGAACCAGACACATAAGTACAAGCTTTAGCATTGGGGATTTTCCTGAAACCGCTAGACAAATCAAATAACTATAATTCTCTGGCTATAGGGCTTCTGGGCTGCTCCAAACATGTTCTGCCCCTCAAGTGGTCGTTAGGCTGCTGGCTTCACAGTCACTGTGGATCTAGGGAGATGAGTACAGGGTTAGTCAAAATGCCACAAAACTTGCTGTTCTTACAACCATTCAGACATTTGTCTTAAATAAACATTCCCTTGATTGCCATGAGCCCTTGGTTTTCCAGAGTTCTGAAGAAGTTAGCTTTACAATTGTTGTTAATGTTATTTTGGCTCTTGAGGAGGTACAGATTTTTGAGGGTCTTTATGTCACTCATCTCACTGATGGCCTAACCAACCTTTACTATTTTTATTTTTATCAATATTTATTTTTAATTAATGCTTAAATTTTTACTCATCTTAAGTAATAATACACATTAAATCATTGTTTTAAAATATATTACAATTAAATTATAAGCTTACAAAAATTGTTGTATCTTACTTAAAATCATTTTGTTTTTTTTCTTTTTCTTTTTTCTTTTCTTGTTGTTGTTGCTGTTGAGACAGTGGGTCTCACTATGGCCCCAGGCTGGAGTGCGTGGCTGTTCACAGGAATGATCACAGCTCACGGCAGCCTTGAACTCCTGGGCTCCAGCAATTCTCCCACCTCATCCTCTCGAGTAGCTGGCACTACACCACCATGCCTTGCGAATTTTTAAAAAAAATTTTAAATATGGGGTCTCACTTTGCTGGCCAGGCAGCTCTTAAACTCCTTCCCTCAAGGTATCCTCCCACTTAGCCTCCCAAGTAGCTGGTACCATGGGCACGTGCCACTTCATTTGGTGATTTTTTCTACTCCCGATGGTATATATAGCACAATTTGTAAGACACTGTTTTAAGATGAAGAAATATACTGAAAAATTACAAGGTCATTAGTAGATGAATGGGATTGAGAAGAGATTGGATGCTGTTATTATAATTTTGACTTATGTGGAACCTCATGTATCCATCTGTAAAAATTTCCATTTTGGAACCAGATTTGTGATAGGTAGCTTAATCCCTTTATATGGTAGTAAATATAACCTGGACATAAAAGCCATAACATGATATTTAACTAAGATTCAAGAATGTATTTATCCAACAAACAAATTATATAACTCAGTCTTCCTTGAATGATCATTACATTTTTGATACTAATGTTAATTTTTGATTAATGTTAAAGTTATTAATAGGGGATCAGAATGTTAAATAAAATATAGTATTGATTAATTGGTAATTCTTTGCTAATTATTTTCTCTGCTCTGGTTGGTCCTCCCTATTTAGGCTTAGAAACATTGATGAAATTCCTTCCAACTCTCTGGCTCTCTTCCACATAGTAGTCAAGGGGCCTTCACATGGCTAAGAACATGATCAAGGTTTCTTCTGTGTTTACAACAGACTGTCAGACCTGCTTTCTATCTGTAGCTAAAGCACTCAAAGCACGCACATCTTTCTCTGGTCTCAGGGCTACTCAGCTCTGCATTGGCAGCATGGACACCAAGGCATCCACCGTGCCGCGTTGCCGACCTCTGTCTGCGGTCTGCCCCCCGCACTGCAGCACCACATGGATCCGCGCGAAGAAGCATATGTGGACTGTTCACAACCGAATCACTGCAGAAATATTTTCTTAGAATTAGATGACGTACAATGCTCTAGTCTTCTGCAAAAGGTGGAAGGACTTCATTTGACCTAGCACTTTGTCTTCCTTATTGCTGTGTTAAATATCCAAAGGAATAAATTCCATTATCTAATTTTTCTGCCCTTCAACCAGAATGAAATTGAAGGACTTTGTTTCTCTCCAAATAAACGCCTTCTAAACTCTTTAAATATTCTCCAGCACCATTTCTCTTTGTGTTCTGCCTATTCATCCCTCTCTCCCCTGTCTACCAACCCCTCGCGACCACCAACCTGTTTATTGTCTCCATCCTTTTGTTTTTCTTTCTCAGAATGTCATATAGTTGAAACCATACAGTATGCACCCTTTGCAGATTTGCCTATTTCATTTAGTAATATGGATTAAGGTTCCCCCATATCTTTTCATGGCTTGATAGTGCATTGCTTTTTAGCACTGAACAATATTCCATTGTCTGGTTGTAGTACAGAGTATTTATCCATTCACTTGGTTGCTTCCAAGCTTTGGCAATTTTGAATGAAGGTGCTATCAACATCTATGTAGCAGTATCTCATTGTTTTAATTTTCATTTCCCTAATGACATACGGTGTGAAGCATCTTTTCATAAGATTAATTGCCATCTGTATATCTTTGGTGAGGTGTGTGTTAAGGCATTTGGTCTATTTTTTAATTGGGTTGTTTGGTTTTAAGAATTCTTTGTATATTTTGGATAACAGTTCTTTATCAGATGTGTCATTTGCAAATATTTTCTCCCAGTCTGTGGCTTTTCTTTTTATTCTCTTGATGGTGTCTTTTACAGAGAATTTAAAAATTTTAATGAAGTCCAGCTTATCAATTATTTTTGCCATGGACTGTGACTTTGTTCTTGTATTGAAAAAGTCATTGCCAAACTCTGGGTCATCCATATTAGCTTCTAGGAGTTTTATAGCTTTGTGTTTTACTTTCAGGTATGCAATCAATTTTGAATTAATATTTGTGAATGGTATAAGATGTGAGTCCAGACTTATATTTTTTATGTGGATGTCCAGTTTTAATTGGGATTGCACTGAACGATAAGTCAAACTGGGAAGGACTGACATCGTGACAGTATTGAATCTCTGTATCTATGGACATAAAATATTTATTCATTCATTCATTCAATTCTTCTTTGATTTCTTTCATCAGAGTTTGTTGTTTTCCTCATAAAAATTTTGTATATATTCTGCTAAATATTTCACTTTGGAGAATGTTAACACAAGTGGCGTTGTGCTTTTAATTTCAAATTCTACTTGTCCGTTGCTGGTATATAGGAAAGCAATTGACTTTCATATATTAATCCCACGTCCTGTAACCTTAATTGAATCACTTATTAGTCCCAGGAGGATTTTGTTGTTCTTTCTTTTTCTTTTTTTTTTTTATATTTTCTACATAGATGATTATGTCATCTGGGAATTTCTTTCTTCCCAATCTCTATACCATTTTTTTTTCCTTTTCTTGTCTTGCTATATTAGCTAGAGACATCTAATGTGATGTTATAAAGGAATGGAGAGAGGGAACAACCTCTCTGTGTCCCTGATCTTGGTGGGAAAACTTTGAGATTCTCCCTATTGACTATGATGCCAGCTGCAGGTCTTTGGTTGACATTCTTTGCCAAGTTGGATAAATTCCCCTTTAATCCTAGTTTACTGAGAGTTTTTTATTTTTTATCATAAATATAAAAGGTGTTGGATTTTGTCAAATGTCTTTCCTGCATCTATTGATATAATCATGTGATTTTTCTTTTTAAGCATGTCGATGGGATGGATTACATTAATTCATTTTCAAATATTAAACCAGCCTTGTATAGCTGGTATGAATCCCACTTGGTCATGGTGTATAATTCTTTTTACACATCATTGGATTTAACGTACTAATATTTTGTTGAGGGTTTTGGCATCTATCCTCATGAGAGATATTGTTTTGTAGTTTTTCTGATCTTGTATAGTTTGAGACTCTCTTATCTTAAATTCTTAGGACCAATAGTATTTCAGATTTCAATTTTTTTTCAGATCTTAGAATATTTGCATTATATTTACTGATTTAGTATCGATAATACAAAAATTTGAAATCCTACAAGCTCTTTGAGCATCATGTTGGCACTCAAAAAGTTTCAGATTTTGGAGCATGTGGACTTTGGCTTTGGTATATTCAACCTGTAAAGTCTTTGTCTAATTTTGGTATGAGGGTAATGCCAGCTTCATAGAATCAGTTAGGAAGTGTTCCCTCTGCTTCTACCCTCTGGAAAAGAATGTACAGAGTTGGTATAGTTTCCTCCTTAAATATTTGGTAGAACTCATCAGCGAACCCATCTGGGCCTAGGTTTTTGTTTTGTTTTGTTTTGAAATGTTATTAATTATTAATTCAATTTTAATAGATATAGGCCTATTCAAATAGTCTATTTGATCCCTTCATTTGTACCTTTTGTATCTGAGAATTCTTTCTGAGAGGTCGTCCATAATGTATTTGCTGAATAGCATCTTCACCAACTTCTGCAGGCCTTGATTCATCCCTTTTGCAAAACATCACCGTTGCTCTTGTTTTGGCCCTCTGCTCCTTATCTGGATGCCTTTTCAAGAGATCTTTCCTTATAATATGCTACTTTTATTGTTATGGAGGCATGCCGTATGTAGGGGGCAAAACATGCTTCTCTCTACCTTTTTAGGTTCTATGACGAGGCTACAAATTAAATTGGCATAAAGCAGCTTAACAGGAAAAATACATTTTAATTACATATATACATATGAGAATTCCACAAAACATGAGATGTGAAGGAGGGTAAGATGATTGAAGCTTAAATACAGCACCCTGAGCTACAGAGAGGAACAGTGCGTGAAGTGTCCGACAGTGGAGGTGACACAGTTAAGGGAGGTGAGGGGAGAACAAGCACAGTCAATGACGCTCTCTCGTTTCAAAGACAAACATCCTCAGGTAACACAGGTGGCCTGGGAGCAGCCCTCAGGAGAACAGGTGGTTGTCTGGGTGTGGCGTCAGCCTCTAGTCTCCTCTCCAGTGACCTTCAATCTTTCCTGGGTGATAAGATTCACAAGGCGGGATCCATGACAACCGAGCTCCTTTGGAGCATCAGTCTTTAGGCACATTCGGGAGCCCAGAGAAACCCCTGCTGCCTCTGCCACTCCCCAGGTGCCCTCGGTTCAGAGTCATCAGTGTACGGCACCGTCATATTTTGAGGTGGCAGTTTTAAATTCCTTCCCATTCTATCTATCTTTCAATTTTCCATTTCCTTCTCTGTTTTCACTTCTCATGTCCTTTGGGCCAGGCCTTTGCTCTATCCTGTCTACCAAAACTTTTCTCTGGAGAACATTAGTAAAGTCATTAAATAAATCCAGTAGCTTTGTCCCTTCCTCAGTTAACTGCATTTCATCTTCATTTACGGTACTCTCTATTGCCAGGGTATTTATTTTAAACTCCGCCCTTTCTTTGACTTGGGACAGTCCCAGGTTTCTGTCACTTGTTTGAGTATTCATTTAATTTCCTTCACCAGACTTCTTAGGAAACACATTTCCAACCTTCTTTGTTTGACGTTGGGCTGTCTGCTTTTTTCAAACCACCCTCTGTGTTGACAGTTCTTTAACAGTGCCTCCATGTTTGTTCTCTCTTCCAAGGTAGAGTTTCAACTTTAATTTCTTCCTACTCTCTTCTCCATAACCTTCTCATAAAGTCAGAGTGTTCCAGATCTATTAAATCATTTCCTAATTCTAAAATGTGTTTTATGTTAACTCCACCACTGTCCAACCTCTAATTCTAGATTTTATATTTTTTCTTCCTCAAATCAACAAATACCAATTATAATTATTATACCTGAGCGTAGTTCTCATACCTGTGCTCATCTCTCAACACTCATATTCATTATGGTAACAAATTCAGTACATATTGGCTAAACTACTGAAACAGTGTCCAAATTTATATATTTGTTTCCATTAACTCTGCCCTCCAGCATATTTTATACGAGGTCAGATTACTATCTCTATGACACAGTGCTGGTCGTAGTACTGCTTGTAACAACAGTTTAATTCTCTTTAGCTGGCGTGATGGAGCAAAGAATTATATGAGAAATAGGACTAGTGCCAGCAGGGGCAAACTGAATGTTCAATTTGTGAAGTCTGAAAGAAAATGTGGAACTTTCTGGAAGTTTAAAAGTTCTAATGTCAAAGCAGAAAAATTGAGGCCAAGTAAACAAAAATAGATTGTTTGTTTATTTGTTGGGGAGCAGACAGCATGCACAATGATGAGGTTATTTTTCTTTATCATTTCAAAGGACCCTGACTACCTGCATATTCTGTCAAAGATCAGTCATTTGTTCATTGTATTTGGCCAAATAAAAACTCCCACTCTGACATCAACCTGTGCACCCAGCCCTTGCCACAGAACTTCTGGGTACTCTTACTTGGCTCACTAGAGGAGAGAGTCTTTTAAGTAATTTTCAGAGATTCATAAGTACTATTAATGGGCTTCTGTGGTATTAAAACTTTTATGGTTAGGGAGTTTGAAGAAATAGTATTATAGAAGTCATTAAAGCAGATATTATGAAAGACAATGTTCAAGATAATTTTTGAGTTCTTGCTTAAAAATAAATTTCATAGTGATAATTTTAACAACAAAAATGGTAATAATAGTATAATAGTTAGCTTGTTTTATCCCATACTATGTACCGGACATATGCAAAAATGGTAATCTACGTTATGCCAGAAATCTAAAACAAAAATCCACGAGCTTTTAAGGTGACTATTGCCATTTTATGGATAAGCAATCAAGGGGACTAAAAGGTTATGTAACTTGTCAAGATCACAGAGTTAAAGAAAAACCAAAATTTAAACTCAGAGATTAAAGGGATTGGATGATGTTTTGGCAGCCGGGGGCAGCTACAGAAATGCTCCAATAGGCTATTACTTTGTGATTCTGGGAGTTAGAGAGAAACATGCACATAGAGGGCCTTTCTCAATGAGGAAAACTCTGAGCCATATGGTTAGTGATCTTTCTGCAAGACAACTGTGACAATATATGATGTCTTTTTCCAACATTGTAGAAGAGATGCATATACATCATCAGAATTTTTGATGTGACATTTTCATTATTCCTCTTCTGCAGAGGCAGACAGGTCCTCTAGGGATTGCTTCACCTGCATACCGGCACTGCATCCCTGCATACTGACTGCATCCCTGCTTTAGGATGAGGCAGGCGCTGAGCCCTCAGGTCAGTGCTGACTATCCTGCCTCTCTGTGGCTGAGTGCAGAGTGCAGCGAGGCTCCATCTGGAGCAGCACCCTACCCAAATGGACGAAGGTGCTTTGTGCATGAAGGCTGCGCCTTCTGGACCTGCACTGCCCAGTCCTCAGGTAGTTTTCCCAATTCCCACCTACCAGTGCCGAGTGGAGGTGGACAGCCCGGGCCACGTGTCTCAGAGGGTGTAACCGTACCTGGAAAATGTGTCTCTGCAAACATGATTGTTAGGCACCCTTGGCTGCGTGTCTTATCTCTATTTCAGAGATGTTAAAATGCAAAACTCTATGAATAAGCAAATGATAAAAGATACTACAAAAGGATGGGAGGAATATACTAGGTGTTGGGTTTTTTTCTCTCTCTGAAAAAGAGTATTTCATAGGCCATGTTAAAAATCTCCGCCAAAGTAATAGACAAGAATGTCCTTTATTCAGAACAAAGAGAATCAGTGAACAAGATGATTTTTGATGTGCTTTTTAGATTTTTATTTGAATTTGATTGTCTTCTCAGTTCCTGGGGGAAATATAATGTGTTGAGGACTTGAAGAGGCAATGTAGACACTCTATTTTTAGGCAGCACAAGAACACCTCATCTAAGAGCAACTGTAACAACCTTGTAAATTCAGTACTGGAAAAATCTGGCACACCAGGTAAAGGCATCTTGCTGGTTTTTATGGCTTTATGAAGGTATTTTCAACAAAATGATACATTCCTTGACATTTCAAGACTTGTCAAATTAACCAAATCAATAAAAAATACCTCTGTAAAAGAAGCAGCTTTCAAACTACATGCTGACAGACATCAATGCATGCATTTTTATATAGAAGCAATATATGCAGAAAAATTGTATTTGGAAATTCATTAAGGAAATACAGTTAAAATCACCAAAATCCATTTAGCCTTCACGTAACGCTAACATGCGACTATCTGGGAATAACATCTATTGACAAACAGTTATAGAAAGGGCTAAGGTGGAGGTAGAATCATAGATTGTTGGTTTTGACAAGAATTATAGAGAATGCCTGGTCAGCAAGAATGTAAATTCTATGAACATATTTTTGGAGGTTTTCTCAAAGCTTTCAGCACAAATTGTACGCACACTGGCTGCCCAAAAAATTATTGTTCATGTGGATGCATAAATTATTCTGAACTATAACTTGAATGGTATTACTACGTGCTTCTTGGGACCTGAGCCCACATGTATGGGAGAAACCACGTTGGCAGATGAGTTGCCCACACATGCCTTCCCCTGGAGAGCGCAGCGCTGGCTCAGGTCCCTCTGGACAATTGTGGAGGGCACCCCCAGGAAGCATACCTGACATTTACTTCACCCTTTAACCTTCCTCCCCTGATTACCAGTGATCCCTAAGGGCCAACTATTCAAAACTTGATCTTTGGAAAGTAATCTCTTTACTAATCTTTGATTAGGCTCTGTAGTATAATTCTCCTCAGAGTGTTCTGCTAAACAAAAGACTGCCTTCAACTATGCTACTGCCTTACGGGCATTATCTTACAAGCATGATTGAAGCTGTCATTTACTCTGCATTTGATTTGTTTAGTACTTTCCCTCCTTGCAAGCTTGTACACCCTTCAGATCATTCCTCCCCAGCAACCTCTATTTGTGCTGACAGTGCCAAGATCTAACTTTGTCCATGGTCTGGGATAAAGCTTTTATCTTCAGTTCTTTCTCTTAAATACTTTATATTGCTTTGTATTGCTGCTACCGAAAAGATTGGGTTGTTATCCTGAAAGAGATACATAAACATGGAAGAATGTTAATAATGGAAATGAATCTAGCACTTTTTTTAATTCTAGAAATCAGTAGAAGGGAAGTGAATTGTTAAAAAATATAATCAGAACAATGCGGATAATAATGGGAGAAAAAGAAAAGAGAGGTTTGAGTTATATGGAGGAGCTGAAAGATCTACAGCACCCTGTGACTGACAGGACGGTCAAAGTAAGTGAGAAGTAGTTGAGAATGTCGCCTGGTTTCCGGTTTGAATGACAGACTGGACAGTAGTGTCAACCACCACGTAAGTTCTTACAAGGGAAAAAACAAAAGATGTTAACGAGTCCTAATTTAGCCATTTTGCGGTTTGATCCAAGCAGAAGAACAGTAGCTCAGAAAAGAACATAGAATAGGACTATGGGGAAAGGGTACATTTGGAGCCAGAAACACACAGATCTCAGTCCTGGTTTGGGCTCTTCCCAGGCACTTGGGCCTGCCCTTGGCATGGTGGCTGGTATTCGAGGAAGTATCAACCAAAAGAGAGAGTTAAAGCTGCCGAGTTCTTCAGAGCCAGGACCGTAAGACGCCAACGGCACCTCTGCCCTGTTCTGTTCGGTCAAGTAACAGCAGACCGCACCTCTCAGTGGGCGGAGTGCCGAAAACTTGGTGGGCATTATTTAAAACAACCCAGCAGATAAAAACAGTTGCTCTTTTTGTGATCTGAAATGTTCAGCTGATAAGCCTGTAATAGACTTATAAATATAAATTTATACTAATTTTTAAATCATATTTTTTGATCTCAGATGTATTTATCTTTCTATAACTGCCTTCATAAAATATATTCAAGAGAGTTTTCTATGAATCTATAATAAATATATGAATTATAAAATATAACAATTTTATATATATTTATGTATTATAAAGTATATTTCTTTCAAGACATCTCTGTTTTAAAAAAAATCTACATTTCTAAACATATATTTCCATCCATACCACTCCCACCACTCCTAATACATTTCTATGCCCAAAGAACTTGCACATGTGTGTGCGTATGTTCAATAACGGTCCTCAGAATCACACCAAAAGTCCTTTCGGGAGCAGAGCTGTGCTCTACAGCACCGCTGAGAATGCGGGTGCAGGGAGAGGGCCTTTTCTCTCCTGGCAGCAGCGTGCGTCGCCGCCCTCTGCTACTGGTGAGCTGCCGTTTGTTCTAGCTTTGTAGAGGCATTTCACATAAGCACTGCTTCCACTTTTATGTGAGATTTAATGTTTAAAATCATGCATGTGGAAAGAGAGCAGTGTGCTTCCATGGCTGGCATGGGAAGGATAATATAATTTCAGCATCTGGTGTCTGCACAGGAGGAAATGGTACTGAAGGCCTCACTGTCCTGGGGTTTTCGTCCAGCAAACCACAGGGCCAAGCTCAGAAACAGTCACCTGCAGATTTTGGTTCTGAAATTGCATGACATGTACCTCCCACTGAACCTTAATTTTGTCCTGGTTAGTGAGTAGCCTGCATGTAGCAGCTCTTAGGTATAAAATTCCTTAAAGCTAAGCAGAAAAATATTACATGGAACTTTCTACAAGTTTTGACTCTAAAAAAGCCCCACAAATAATCTAACATGGTACTCCAAATGCCATTCTGTAAACGTTTTATACAACATAGCAAAGGCTCATAAGGGCCTATAAAACAGATGCATATTTTAAAGAATATTAAAAAGCACATCATGTTCCTAACACTCAGGTTGGGAATCGTGTCATTACGACAGTCCAGCGATGGCCCCGTGCCTGTCCCGACTTGCATCATCCCTTCCGTTTCTCACAGGCAGTCTTGTTCCTGAACTTAGTTTTGATCTTTTTTTTTTTTTTTCCTAATTGGAAACATACTGGATGCCTTAATTGTGACTTGCCTTTTCTCTGTCAGTACTTATACTTGAGATGCATCCATGCTGATTGAGGTAATGCATTTATTCACTCCTGCTGCCTACAATATTCCACTGTTTGCAAATCTCTGTGTAGTTAGGTACCTGCTGTTGAATATTTGAGTTGTTTGGTGCACATATGCAATGTTTCTCTAAGTTATAAATCTAGCAGTGGACTTCCTGGGTCATAGGATATGTACATCTTCAAATACTCAAGGCGTGTTGGTTCATTTTACATGTCAACTTGACTATGCCACAGGGTGCCCAGACATAGGTCAAACACAGGAGGAGTGTCTGTGGGGGAGTTTTTGGGTGAGATTATCATTTAAATTGGTAGACTGAGTACAGGGATGGTCCTCCTTAATGTGCGTGTGCCTCATGCAATCAACTGAAGCCTAAATAGAACAAAAAGGCTAAGTAACAGAGAACTTGGCCTACGCAAATGCATGAACTGGTCATCAGTTCTTTCTTAACCTCAGACTGGACCTTACACCATTAGCTCTTAGTTCTGAGGCCTTGGACTCAAACTGGAATGACAGCATCGGCCCTCGTAGGTCCCCAGCCTGCCTGCTATGCCGCTTGGGGCTTTTCAGGCTCCATGAGGGGCACTCATCTCTGGTTTTGTGTGTGTGTACATATCCTATACATTAGTTTTATGTTTCTGAGCACAGAACTGACTTCTTGTTTCTAGCTGCTGCTGTGCACTGCAGAGTTTGCATTCACCACACTTTGCTTATTCACTCGTGCTAAGACAGGGAACTCGAGATGAATATCATGTTTAGATTATAATTTTACATCTAGATACACATGTGAAATGGATTATAATTTTACCTTTAGGTAATATACTCATTCAGTTTTGGATCTGATATTTGAGCTGCTTTATAAAAGGAACTGGGCAACTTTTCATATGTTCTGAAGTAACTATTATTAGTAATACACATATTATCTGTTCTCTGAAATTTTGTAGGATGCATCTGAAGACCTGGCCAGCCTGGAGCCTTTCTCTAAAGGGAAGATTTCTTATTACTGTTATTGTGTAATTATGTTACATTTTATAATACTTTCCATTTGTATAGTGTGACACATATTTTAGCATATAATTATTTATAATGTAGTTTCATCATTTTAAAAATCACTCTATTTTCCATCTTTAAAAATATGATTTTCTTTGTCTATATGCTATTTTTCTTGTACCTATCACACCTAACATTTATTTATCTATGTAATCAGTTGTCAGTTTTTCTGGATATCTGATTAACTCATCATTATAAAGACAAGATTTTTGTATTTTATTCTCTATTTGATCAGTTTCTGAATGTTACTTATTGCCTTTATTTATCTTTTCCTCTCTGAAAAATTCTTATATCATGTGTTTTCAACTTTCTTTAAAAATGAATGTACTTAAAACATTACTCTTCTCTCCAGGTACATATGTTATATATATATATGTATTATATAAGTATTGGGGATTTACATTTCCTTGTCTAGAAAATGCTCATTTATAACTTTTGATCATTTTTAATGGTATTTGTTGTCCTTTACTAATTAGCTTAAATTCTTTCATATTCTGGAAACTAATACTTTGTTAATTATATGTTGTGATGGATGTTGCATGTTATTAGCTATGTTTGTGTCTTCAGATTTGTATCCATATCTATTTTTATTCATATCTTGAATATATTCATTAATTTTGCACCTTTTTATTCTTTTTAAAGATTCCTTTGATACATAAAAGTTACTGGTTTTAAATATATTCCAATTTGTCAAGTTTTATTTACCGATTATAGGTTATGTCTTATTTAAGAGTCTTTCCTAAGCCCCAAATTGTTATATTTACTCCTAAAATTTTTCCTTAATTCATTCTGAATTTATTTTTCTGTGTGGGCTTAAGTAGAGGTACAACTCCCTCTTCAACTCCCACATTTGGAATCAGTTATCTCAGGTGAGCAAACCGAGCAGTTAACCCTATTATATGCCACTGTGGTTCCCACCCCCTGGGCTGTGGCCTAGTACAGGGCCGTGGCCTGTTAGGAACCAGGCCATGTATCACTGCCTGAGCTCAGCCTCCCTTGCCTCCCACCCATAAGCCCTGTCCATAGAAAAATTGTCTTCCATGAAACCAGTTCCTGGTGTCAAAAAGGTTGGGGACTGCTGAATACCACATCCCACATGTGCATGAGTCTGTGCCTACTCTATCAATTCTGCCCCAATTTTCAAATCTACCTTTGTGACAAAGACACACATTATTTTCACCACTATAATGTTCAAATAAGTCCTTTTATCTACTGTCATTATTCCCTCTATGTCTTTCTCCTTTATTCGGAATTGTCTTGCCTGACTTTGAGTTGTAGAATTCTTCTATAATTTATAGAATTAATTTTCTAATTCCAGTAAAACTTCTCTTGGGATAACTATTGAACTTCAATGAATATATAAAAACAATATGGGAAGAATTGGCATATCCTTATCATATTAAGGATATTATCCATATCATATTTATGTGTTCTTTAATGTCTTTCAATAAAGTTTTATATTTTTTCATAAATCTAATAACTTTTTGTTAGATTTTATTTCTAGGTAACATTATTTTTGAGGTCAGAACAACTTTTAAAAATTAATTTTGTGGGGAAATATATCATACATATTGTAGACATCAAAATATGTATATTTAAAATAAATAAATAAAGCAATCTACTATGTACATAGACTCAGGTAAAGAAATGTAACACTACCAGAACTTTATAGCCACCCCAGTATCATATGTCATGGTGAAGGGTGAGCATTAAGAGAATATATTCTTGAATTAGCTGCAACTATGTGCAAGTGTTTGTTTTATCTCCCAGGACTGTTCCCAAGAAGTTGCATAAATGACATATCAGGATAGTCTTGCTGAAAATGAGAGAAATACATCCACAAGTGTCCATTTCCCATTGTTCAAGGGTTGTCCCCACGAATCCTTTATTCACTTGTGCAAGTGAATTGTGTATGTGTAGGTAGCAGGTGGAACGCCACAGAATCCAGCACCTCAGAGGTGATGCGTCTCTGTGTCTGGAGAGGAGCATCTCAACAGACAGGCTTTTTACCATCCTGAGAGGGTTTAACAGTGTAAAGGTAAAAGAGATAATGGAGAGTCATCATAAATGTCCCTGGCTCTTGAGGTCAACAAATCAAGAATATACAGATTTACAGAATATGGCTCTCTAGGAAATGTTTTGCAAATGAAATGACTGCTTTGTATAAGTGATTCCTTTCTGCATCAGTTCAAATCTCATGTGTACGTGTGGACCAGAGGGCATCCTAATGTGGCAGAGAATGGCCTTGTGTGTCAGCTGGATCATCTGACAAGCTGACACCAGGATGGACTCTGACGTGCAAGAAATTTATTGGGAGAAATGCCCAGGAAAAATAAGGAGGAAGTAGACAGAACAAGAGGAATGAGCCCTAGAAGGCAGTGCAGGTCTGCACCTGTGTAGGAGACAGCAGGACAGGGAAAGCTGGGTGGGAAAGTCTCAGGTGGAGCCATCGAACCAAGTCTTTGAGGAGAGGCTGCATGGCCAGCCGTCGGCCAGGAGGGCCCACAGGCACACATCGATGTGGAGGATCCAGCGTGGCAACTGCTAGAGCTGTCGGGAAATTGTTCTCCCTGCAGCAGGAGACCGTAGCACGCTTCTGTGGCTGCCAGAACCCATGCCTTCCCACGCACAGGTCTGCGTCTCCATCCAGCTGCAGGGAGCAGACCCATCATTTGCTGTCCCTGTAGAGAAACACAGAAGAGGGGCACAGTGGGAAGAGATACAGCCCCGTGGCTGCACTTGGTTCTAGGGCCTCAATTCTTGCTCTCCTTCCTCCACTACTCCTTCTCAGTTCACTTGTTCTCAGCTATCACCTCTTCAGGTCTTGCGGGCTTATCCTGCGGTCTGCCACAAACCATCATTCCTGACAGGTGTGAGCCCCAGGCGATCACACCCTTCTCAGGGTAGAGCTGTGCAAGTCTGCATGCCCAGTACTATGGGGTGGATGGGTGCTAGGGACACCCAAGTGCTTTACTTGGGTTCTAGGGATACTCCTCCCTCACTGCGTTCTATAAAATCAAGGTTGTTTACGTCTGCCAGTAGGATGACTCCTCTTCTTGTCTGATCCTGGACACAAGGAATCTGTTGTCAGTAGAAACACCTTGCTGTTGTGACAGGAGTATGGGACCCAGGGCCTCCAGGCCTGCAGAGCTTAGGGTTGTAGAGATGGGAAACGAAATCTTCCAGTGGGTCAGTGTCGGTGATGGTAAAGCAAGCTATTCCTGGTTTCACCCTTTGGCTCCTGGAACCGAGCATTCTTCATTCTTCCTATCGTGGAGGTCTTCTGTTTAATGCATATGCTTTGGCCTGAGGGAGGGCCCGTGTCACTTGAGAGTGTTATTATTCTTATCAGTATTATTTTTCCTAGTACATCAGCTATTCCTTTAGAAGGTCATTCCATCTGGATGGGCAACGGTGCTGCATCATGCATTCTATGTCTACCAGGTTGCAGTAGCGTGTCAGCACCTGTTGCTCAAAACTCATGGAATCCTTTGCTGTAGAGAACATGGCCTTTCTCCACAATCTCTGGGGCCTCTGTGGTGATTTCCCTGTTGGGGCTTGCCGTAGAGTTACGCGGCAGCTTTTCTGCTAGCACCGAGGCCTCCGGCACTAAGGGCCTGTTGGATAATGCAGTTTGAAAGGCCAGGCTGCTTGCACTGCAGTCAGGGCCTGCTGAAGAGCCCTGTCCTGTTCCGGGTACCACGCAAAGCTGGCATCTTTCTGTGTCTCCTGGCTTGCAGCCTGGAATTGTATTCCCAGATGTGGAACGTACTGCCTCTAGAAGGTAAGGTATCTGACCTCTCAGTCCTTGCACTTTCTTCTTTGTAATACAGCATTGTGCTTATGCAATATGTCTTTCTCTTGGGGGGAGGGGAGGGGGGTATCCTGAACACTCTTACCAGCTGGGCCCTCAAAAACTTAATTGAAGTTGTAGGTCCCCACATTTTCAGAGGATTTATCTCTCATCCGCTGGAGTAGATATATCTTCCCAGAGTCCCAACTTACTAGCCACCTGGTGCTCATCCCATCCCATCAGCATGATGTCACAGATACAGTGCAGAAGAAGTGTTGGCAAACTCCTTCTCTAAAGGATCAGCCAGTAAATATTTCAGTCTTTCTGTCGGGTGTCTAATGCGACTACTCAGTTCTGCTTTGTAATGCAAAAGCAGCTATAAACCAAACCTAAGTGAATGCATGTGGCTGTGTTCATATATATATAGATATATAATATATATTATATATACTATATTATATTATAATATATATTATAATAGAATATATATATTTTATATATATATATATATTTACGAAAACAGATGGTGGCCAGATTCAGTCCACATGCTGTAGGTGGCCCACCCTTGATGCAGGGATCCTCCCAGGACTGTATTATCTCAGACAGCAGGTGAGTTAACATAGTCCATCCCACATAAACGCAAACTTTTTCCAACCTTCCTTTCTAATAGGAGCAGAAGGAATGTATTTACCAAATCAATGGCTACTCACCCTGCACCTGGGAAAATGATCCTGCCTGGGGCAGCAGGTGTGGTCAGGGCTGCCAGTCGGTTGACCTTTAGTAGTTGGCCACTCTTCCAGGACACATGCCATTTGCCAGGGCCACACTGCTGAAACAAATCGAGAGAGGATAGGCTCAACACCCTGTATCTTTTAGCATTTAATGGTAGTACTAAGCTCCATCCCCACGAGAAAGCAGTGTTGTTTCTGATGTACTATCTTGGTAGGGGCACAGGTAAGGTGTTTCCACTTGGCCTACCCCTCTGTGATAGCTCTATGGCACAGGTTTAAGACCCAGTGTGGGGATGATGCTGACTACCAAGTGTCTCACCTTCAATTGCACAATTGGAAATCAGAGAACTAACGACTGGGTGGGTCTACAAGTCCAGTAGGCCAAGGTAAACCAGAGTTTAGCCACTTATTTCCTGGTCCCTTGATGATTCTTTGGATCTTGTGGTATCAATGTCTGCTCAAGCCCAGTATGTATTATTTGTCAAAATGTCTACCTCCCTACCTGCAGTGGACCTTCAGCCAGGAAGACAGACATGGGCCCTTTTGGGAAGGACTGTGAAAGGTGTAGGGTCTTTTCTCAGAGAAAACTGGCTCTGTCTTCAGGACGTGGGTCCAGAGGAGGCCGGTTCAATCCAAGAGCTGAGTAAGGACTCAGGACTTTCACTGGATCTATCGCCCCAGCTTCCAGTTCCTCCAGCCCCTCCATTCTTGTTTTTTTGTTGTTGTTGATTACAGATAAAAAGTGCACTCTTTTCAGCCACTTTTCTCTTTCATTCCTGAGGATTCTGTGTTCTATTAACCATCTCTACAACTCTGAAACTCAAGCCAGCAGGGCTGCCCTCCACACGGGCGGTCATCTGCAACTGCAGCTTCCTGGCGCCGGCCTGGCAGTCAAGTGCTACCACCTGGCCTGCACGGCCCTGGGGCCTCATTATGAGTACTCGAGCCCCAGCGGCGCCTGCCTTTCCCCCGTGGGCGCTGGCATGCAGGAGCAGCTGTGACCGAGTTCCGTAGTGATGCTGGCGCGTCTCTCCTGAGTATTCACAATGGCCTTGGGAAACGGTGTGTCCTCCCAGCTTTCATATGGAACACAAAACGCTGGTGGGTTTTCTGGTCTCATGTAACATATCCATTCTTGAATTTTGTTTTTCTCAATTTCCATTCTTTCCCCTAACATCTGCAAGGACAACGCAAACATTTCCACGTGACTCCTTCCTGGCCATCTCTTCTAAAATCCACTCTGGCGGCGCTTTTCTCCTTTGAGTACGGACGACGGTGTCTTTCTCTGTCATCCGTCGCCAGCTGGGGCGGGGGACCCTGCTGTGTCTTGTCAGCCCAAGGAGGAAACGGGCGTTCCTGGGGGACACCTGTCGCCTCGTGGGGCGCAGGCCTCTGCAGCAACTGCCAGCCTGAGCAGGCGCTGCTCTCCTTAGGGGAGGCCGGGCTGTGTCTGTGAGCCCCGAGGGCTGCAGGGAACGGGTACGAATTTGCAGATTCAGGAGAATCTATCCAGCTGTCTTCGTGTTTCAAGAGTCTCACCTGGTTGGTTTTCCTGATGTGGACTCGCATGTCCTTAGTCAGCAGGATACTGCGGAGCTGCGCGACCCTGCCCGGTCCTCAGTTTGTTTCTTGACTGTGTGTCGGAAAGAAGAGCCCTTTGTAAGCTCCCAGAGAGGGCCCTGGCCGCTGCCCTGCTCAGCCTTTCCCTGCCGGTCGCTGGTTTCTCGCGCGCTCTCCGCGGCGTCAGCGCACCTTCCGAGCGGGCGGCTCCCACATCCTCGCAGGCCTCGCTGCCACGTCGGTCAGACGCTGGACCCCGCCCCTGCCAGCACACTCCCCTCACCAGGATGCTGTCCCAAGTCCCCGCTGGCAACACCAGCCGTCCTCCCGCTGCCCAGGCCAGGGAGCCGCCTCCTGGTGCCCGCCGACGACCCAGGTGCCGTCCGCTGCGCCCTGGGTGGAGAGTGAGCCGGTCACAAACGTTTTCTCAGACAACTTTTGGCACGCGTGTGTGCGTGTGTGTTCGTTTGAGTTTTCTAGACAGCAGACACCGACACCTCATTAGGCACGCACGGGATCACGGCAGGGTGCGTCGCGGAGCCCCAAGGACGCCGCCTGGGCCGGGCAGCGGCGCGGTCCGTCGGTCTCAGCCGCGCCTTCTCAGTCCCCAGGCCCGGGAGTTCTCTTGCGCAGTGTCAGACTTCCTCAAGCTTCACCTGTACCTCATAGTTATCTTTGTCCTTTGAACCAGCAAACTTTGGTACCGAGTAAACCTGAGTCTCACGGGTCCGACGTGACATTCTTGTTCTCTGTGCTTTCTTCATTGTATTAGTGAAAGAAGAGCGTCGCTAAAAGTTAAGCCGCCAGTTGTCCATGAGTGTCACGTGATGCTTCACATAGACAATTAGCTAAATTAATTCCAAAAATAGCTGTGATTTTTTAATTAAATTTATAAAATTAAAGGACTATTTTGGAAATACAATCAGTCAAAAGTACAGTATAAGATATTTTTGTGAATCTTACTTTAAGTTTACTTAAAATGTTCAAGAATAAGCATTGTGAAACAGTATCTTTACTCAAGCAAGAAAATAATGGAGGAAGAATTGGTTGTTGCACACATGTAGTTTATCATAAGTCCCACATGCTCTGTGTTTCCTAACCAACGAAAATAGAAGCCACAATTGTCACAGACCTTTGCAATACTTCACAGGGCAGTGCAGTTTAGAGGCAAGGAAATGGGATTTGTGTGGGGAATAGGAACGTGGGAGCCGCCCTCACGTAAAACTCTCACTCCCCAAAGGGTCAGTCTCTCTGTTCAAAGGCCCTGGGTGCGCAGGGGTGGCCACCAGGTTCCCGGACGGGACCAGCCAGCTCCGAGGGGCGCTGCCCTCAGCGACGCCACAGCCCTGGCTGCCCATCTGGCCCCCGCGGTTCCTCCTGCCCAGGTTCAATCTGCCATTCAAGGTGTGGCTGACTAGGGAGCCACGTGGCCTAGCAATATATTGGACAAACCACTAGATTGGCTTATCAGGGGGTAGAGTAGAAATTTAACTCAAGGTCCAATTGTATAGAGGCAGGGGAGTTTTTGCACCTAGAAACAGAGGGATAGACACAAAAAATAGAGATAATAGATAGTGTATTAATATTAAGCTTTTTACCCACTGATTAATATTTTGCCATTAATTTGTGTTTAATAACTTACATTTTTAAAAATTGAAGTGATGCATGAATTCAGCCTGCCATTTTCCCTTCTAATAGTCTCTTTGCCTGGTCATTAAGGAAAGCATTTTTTTTCCCCTAAACTATTTGCATTTAGGAAAATTTGACCATACAATATCCTGTTTTGTTTTGTCTAAATACCCATTTTATTCTCATCCTCCGTATTATTTTGCAGCAAACTCTACACCTCTACACATATACTTTTATTTTTCTTTAGGTATTATATTATTTGTATTTAAAAGACAGACCTTTTTATTGAACATTACCATTATATCATTATCGCTTCTAAAAATTTAACAATAATTCCTTAATACAATCAAATAACCAGTCAGTGTACACATTCCCTAAATATGGATGGATGTTTTCTTTAATAACTCATCTTAAACTTACATTAATTGCCTTTCAATAGGCAATTTAAAGACTTGCATCTTTAAAGTTGAAGGCAATAGGATGACTAAATTTCTATTTTTTTAATTAAAAAAAAATGTTCAAGCAAATTTCCAAACAACTTCTAATTTCATGTCAGACAATAATACCCAGAATGGAAAAAAATCTGCAACAGGTTTTTCTGTTTTCTCCTTAATTCCCTGAAATTTTGTGAATTTGATATTTGCACTTGTGTTTTAGTAAGCACAGAGTATTCACCAGGACAGGGTGAGGTTTCAGATTCTGGAGCTCTGGGAAACGGTGGCGGGAGAGCCCGAGTCTTTCCTGCAGCCGGGCCTGAGTGAGGAGGGCCCAACATTGCCTAGCACTGCAACCCTTCTGCACACAGAGCCACAGGACAGGGTCAAGGATTTGGGGATGGGGTGGAGTTTTCCACAAAGGCAAAATTTTGAGTAGTGTAAACAAAGTTACTGTTGTCCAGAAAACCAAAACAGGCAACTAATCAGTGAGGATAAAAGAGGGTTCTTCCAAATGGCCCAGTGTGGCCAGGGCTAATCTTGCAGGAACTTGGGAGAAAATTCTGGTTGTTATTTTACTTAAAAGAAAAATGAGACTAGAGAGACATAGAAGGGAGCTTCCTTGAATTTGGCATTCCTGTGTGTTCTGCTAAGTTTTATAAATTGATGTAGTTCTCACTCAATCAGATTATAGTTTTCTACATGATGACAAAAGGTTTTTTTGTTGCAGAACTAAAAGGAAGAGAAAGTTCTAAAGTCTAGCTGTTCAAACTAAAATTATGAGATGCAAACAGTTTTTCTCTGGAATTATGAAGTAGAAGGATTAATAGATGGTCATAAGAATGTGATATAAAAAACTAAGAAATACACTGTAAATATAATTATCATGTTTGATAGGAATTTTTTTGTCTACAAATTTCAGCACGTGACTATGGCTTAAAGAAAGAACCCAACTACCATGTTCAAGCATCCCTCATCCACAAGAGCCTTGCAGAGCACTTTTTCTTTGAGATAATATGGTTTCTGCCACCAGTGCATTTAACATCTAAGATGATAGAAAATTCAGATATAAATTTTATGTTAACTAACTTATATATAGAAATAAATTGGGAAAAATTATTTTATAAAAAGAAATAAGATGGCATCATCATCATTATTTAAAACATCATTCAAAATGCATGGCATAGATACATCCAAGAGTGTTCTTGTCAAGACCATCTTTCTCATCTGGATAGCTTCATGTAGTAGAGTGCCATGGGTCCTTGTTTGTGCACTACCTCACTCCCACACCTCCCTCAGCAGGTTCCCAGAGTTGCCAGGACAACGTACTGAGTCAGAGAATTGGCATTCTTGTACAAGTTGTTATTCTCTGGCATCGTGATTCATCATAATTCATTCCAGAATCAGATGAGCATTTATTAGAGTTCAGCTCAAGTTCAACTCTGCTTATTTATTTAGTGTATGTGGATAAAACAGCTCTCCTATTTTATTGGGCATCAACATCCCTTTTAAGATCATCTCACTTCCAGCAAAATCAAAAGGCATAGCTCAAAATAAATGGCTAAAAAATATTAGGGCTAGGGGATTCAGATATAGAGTCAGGACACTGAGATCCAGTTCAGAGTGTTTATGAGGTCATAGTGGCCCCTGGTGTATATCGAGCCAGTTGATATCTGAAGCCTCCCACTGGGTGTAAGACTCTCAACCAGGGAAGAACCTTAAGTGTCATTCTTCGTATCCAGCCTTGGCAAGCAGGCTAAAATCCAGATTACAAAAAGGCAGGGTAGAATATAGGTGCTACAGAGTGAATCTCTAGTCTTTTCCTTGCACTGTGTCCCATGTGTGACCTTTCTGATGGAGCGGAACTGTTTTCAGTCACAGACATATTGGTTAAGTGAAGTTACAGTGGTTACTTGAACAAAAAGGTTATGGACATTATATGTAATATATGATATAATCAGTACTAGACAGACACATTTGGTAGACTAAGTTACTTTTACCAAAAGACTGGATAATATTTTTCTTAAGTTCATGAACAAACTGTAGTCATGTATGCTACATATATTGTTATACTGGTTCATTCTTAGAGAACCAGGAGGAGAATGAGGCAAGTTGTATTCTTTAATTCTGTCCTCCACGCATGGTTGGACACTGAAAACACTCTATCTTTAAGGATCATAAAACAAAGGGAATGTAGGTATTCAAAGGAATTTTGAGAAATAGTACTGTAATTCTTCTAAGATTAATTGTATAATAAGTAAAGTCCTTTATTCAGTCTAGAAAAAATTGAAAAGTATAGAATCAAAAACACATAGGAAATGTGAACATAATTTGAGGATACAACATTAATATTTTTCAATAATGTGATCAGCTTATGGGAATTTAGGTTTTGTTACCAGATGAAAATGTATTGATAAGAGATTTCTGATTCCTTCCTCTTAAATCCTTGTTGATCAAACCACACCAGATATGATGCATTCAGTTCCAGTTCTAAGGTACTATGATGAGGCAGAGAGACTTTTAAGTTCAGTTTACAGACTGGCAAGGGTCCTTGACAGAAGACAGACTTGGGATCACTTATTCTTGTGATGTGAACAGACAAGAGCTACAGATAATTAATTATATTTATTTTCTGTCAAAACAAAAGGCAAATAATGACATAGTGGATAAAAATAAAATTGATATTGATGTTAGCTCAATAACAAGTTTTTCTGAGTTACGTGTATGGTCGTGAAACATACCTGAATCCAGGTATGTTCGAGGAGAAGATTTTACAACATAATACAAGGAATTTTGAAATTAATTGATTACATTCAAGTTCCCTTCTAAACTTTAAAATGTTATGTTAAATTATTATATAGGTAAGAGGGGAGTTTTGATTAACATTTTTGTCCTCTTTTTATGAAGATATAATACATAAACTAAACTCAAGTTGAAACCCTGAACATGCAGGATGATAATCAACTTTCGGGTCATTTTCATACTCTATATCTAAAGTTTCTCAAATTATAAACACATGGTAATTGTTATATATAAGAAATATACTTTTAGAAAAATTTTGGATAATGGCAGATTTACAGAAGAATTGCAGAGATAGTACAAAATGTTATCGTGTACCTTTCCATACCTTCCCGTAATGTTAGCATTTTATATAACCATGACATAATAATCAAGATTAACAAATTATCATTGGCACGCACTATCATCTAAACTATAGACTCTTTGGATTTCATGAGTTTCCCCATTAATGTCCTTTTTCGTTTCCAGGAGCTGATCTAGGACACCCCATTGAACTTAGTCATCATGTCTCCTTAGTTTCCAGTCTGTGAACATTTATAAATCCTTCTTTGTTTTCACCACTTTGAAAATTTTGAAGAGTACTTGTTAGACATTTTTAAAAATGTGCCTCAATTTAAGTCTCTTTGATGTTTTACCATGGTTAGGCTGGGGTTATAGATTGTTGTGAAGAACATCACAAAGAGGCAGTGTCCTTATCCCATCAAATCAGGAAATAGATGACACCAGTGAGACAAAGCTGCCGTTCCCAGTCCCAAGCTGTGGACCAGTACCAGCCCATGGCCTGGCAGGAGCCGGGCTGCACAGCAGGAGGTGAGTGGCAGGTAAGCGAGCGAAGCTTCATCTGCATTTGCAGCCGCTCCCCATCACTCACATCACCACCTGAGCTCCACCTTCCCCATCCTTGTCTGTGGAAAAATTGCCTTCCATGTTCCTGGTGCCAAAAAGGTTGGGGACTGCTGAGGTAGATAACTGGCAGGCCCTGCTGGAGAAGGAGTCATAAGACCCAAACCAGGGTTGCTGATAAAACAGGAGGCATGGAGAGATTGGCCAAAACCAATTGAATCCCAGAGGGTAAGGAAAAAATGACCTTAGGTTCCCCTCACTACTCATTATATGCAAATTGTAATACATTAGCATACTAAAAGAACTCCTACCAGCACCATGATAATTTATAAATGCCATGGCAACTCCCAGAACTTGCCTATATGGTTCAAAAAAGGAGGAACCCTTGGTTCTGGGAAGTCTCTGACTCTTTCCCAGACATCTTATGAAGAAACCTCCCTCTGCTTAACATAAAATTAAATAGAAGATATGAAATAAGACCCCGGAAACTCATGAGGTGATACTCTCTGTTGCTCTGAGAGACAGCTGCTGCCCTGCCTGTGGAGAAATCTTCCTTCTTTTCTTTGTTCTGCTAATAATCTGGCGTTTGCTTTACTCTGTCAGCTCGCCCTTGAATTCTTTCCTGCATGAAGCCAAGAACTCACTTGGCCTTCAGGCTAGATTCTAATTTTGGGGTTGACTTTCCTGTATCACCAATACAACATGACTTATCACAAGACATTAACCTTGATCACTTGATTAAGTTGTTCTCTGCCAATTTTCTCCATTGTTTGTAATGTTACTATTCTAGTTTTCCAAACTCTGTTCTTTGGAAGAAAATCACTAAGTCAAACTCACACCCAAGGGGAGAGGATTTAAGCTACCCCTCAGGGGGGTGAAGGTATTTTATTGTTATTTGTAATTTTTCTGTGAAGAAGACTTGCACCTTTTGCCAATTTTTCTTTTGTTTATTTAATCATTTATTTATAGTGATATGAGCTTGTGGATATTTATTTCATTCTTTAGGTTTTATACAACACTATCATTATTTATTTATTTGTTTGTTTAAATTCAAGGTTTGCTTCTTAACAGATCTTTCGAGTTGACTTCTCTGTCCTTTAGATATTTTTCTATCATTTTTTTTCTTTTTCTTTTCCTGTTTTTTGTTTTTTAGTTAGTTTGTTTGTTTTTGGTTGCAGGAAAGATGCCTCACTGTCTGGCATAACAAAATGGTGCCAAGCTCCAGCCCTAGAATCAGCTATTTCTCCAAAGTTTCCATTTCTTTTTATTGGAGGATGGCATTTAGAAGCCACAATCTGTGCATTAAGTGTGCTTATTGCTGCTGGGGACCCACTGCTTCTAGGCACTCTTGGCCAACAGAGCTAAGACATATATGTATGCATAAGTAACTTATGTATATGTACACATTTGTATGTATTTCTGTATTTATCTGAATATATGTTAAGATAATTGAGCTCATACTGATATTTTCTGAAGCAAATTCAACACTACAGATTCATTTTATTCATCTGTGAATGTTTATCAGTACCTTCTTTCTCTGACGATGAGAATTGTAGACCCTGTTATTTATGATTTATTCCCTTCTTTGTTCAACACTAGTATATATGTAAAATAGTTTCAGAATTGGTAACCCATATCCCTGCAAGAAACAAGTTTACCAACTAGACTACAGTATTTGTGTCTAGTTTCTTTTATTCTTAATCTCATGGTGTCCAGTCAAAACCCTGTTTTCCAAAGGGGCCTAGGTTATTTCCTTTCTCCACACTCCCTTCAGTGACATTTTAAATGCATTTTGGTTCATTTATTGTAGTAAACATTCCAACTTTGGATGCACTGACATCCTATTGTTTCTTTGTTCTCTCTTTTTTACTTTATTTGCACATAGTAAAGGTCATCCTTTTCTGTGGCTTTTGACAAACACATATAGTTATTATCTAACACTACAATATTATACAGAACATGTTTTTAGCACAAAAATTACCTTTGTAGTTAACCATTTCATTCTCACTAACCATTAAACTATTTTCTGCTCCTATCATTTTGAGTTATTTCTTACAAATGAAATTACACCATTGTAGCCTTTTGGGTTTAGTTTCTTTCACTTAACAAAATGCATTTAAGATCGATTCATTTCTTTTTATTCTGAATAGGAAGTATTCCATTGTATGGAAATATGACAGCTTGCTAATCCATTCATCTGTTGAAGGATACCTTGTTTTTTAGTGATTATGAATCAATCTGCTACAAACATTCATGTGCAAGCTTAAGAGGGAACACAAGCTTTCGATTTATTTGAGTAAATACCTAGGAATAAAATTGCTAGAATGTATTACAAGTGCTTGTCATACTTTACGAGAAATTGCCAGCCTTGCAAGGTGTTTATACGCTGTTGCTTTCTTACTAGCAACGAATGAGATTTCTTGTTGTTCCCACATAGTGTTTTTCTATTAAAATATTAATAGCACATGAGACTATGCTTGTTTCATAAAGATCATGTACTTTTTCAAACAATAGTAGCACTTTAAATCTGTTATATGCTTTACAAACATTGACTAATCAATTTATGTTTCTGCTTTTTCTGAATATAAAAGCCCAATTAAGTGTCATTTTTAGTTATTTGTAGTTTATAGTGATGCTTAAAAAATGTATAGGTTATGAAATTTATAGTTTATAGTTTAATATTGATCTTAATATTATGGAAATGACTAGTAATATATTTTTAGATTATGGTTTTACTAAAAATTTATTTTTATCATTAATAATAATGACCAATATTATTTTATAATGCTATTAACTTGTTACAAGCTATCTTTAATAATTTCAGATATTGATAAGAGCAAAGAAAGTTTTATCATTATTTTCTTTTTAAACTACTTTGTTGTTTCTCCTTCCAATTGTTAGCCTTATTGATAACTTTAATGCTTGCCACAAAGTAAGTACTCAGAAAATAAGTATATGTATATATATTCATATTCAATTAATAAATGAATAGATTATTACTTTTTCATGTGACATTTTTAAGAACTTAAACCATTTTCATTCATTGTAATTTTATTATAAATCCCAATGTCTAGTGCCAATAGGATCAAGTAAAAATTAGGCAGTTTTTTTTGTGTGAGTCACACTTTATATTAACAATAATTAGATATAAATCTTGCAGAAATAAATGTGTGAATGTTTTCTGTTGTTCTAGTTGTGTGATTGAAACTATACCAATTGTATGAGAACAAATAAAGATAAAAAGGGGCTAAGAAGATTTATTGCTTGAGATAGGAATGAAGATATTTTATGGTTGGTGGAAGAAAATAAAATAAGATTGAAATTTGAAAATAATCTTGAAATGCTTTAAGAGAATAATGGACCTGAATGGAGTAGAAATGCTAGTAACCAATGATGTATTTTTGAATAAATAAGGTCAAGACACATTGTTGAAGACTGAGAAAATTAGATTTGAGATTTGACGTATAGAATAAAGGAAGTATTTTAAATAACTTGTAAATTTTCTTTCTGAACTAGTATATTTGGATTCTATAATCACACTCCCCCTTTCCTATACACTAATTTCTCTCACTATTATTCATACCATTCCGTAGGAAGTGATTTTGAGCACAATGTGTTCCATACCTGGACAGGATTATATTCAATTCTCTTTAGAAAATAATCTATGATGATGCAGTAATAATGTATTGGAAAGTGATACATATTTATCTATTAATATTATATAACCAAGTTTAAACTATCTTTAGCATCTTAAGAGAGACGATGGGGTTGGTAAATTCTGATTCTACAGTTCCCAAAACAATTATTTAAAATTTTTGAACATTAGAAAAAGAATGAATTTTATTTCTTCCCACTCTGTTCTTGAAGATCTTAATTTGACTAGTCCATAACTAACCCAAGGAAAAGTAAAAAGAAAACAGAATAAAACAAAAACAACAACAAAAGCTAACAGAACTGGAGAACCAGGAAACTCTGTGGAAAGGTTGCCTGGATTTCATAGCCTTCTGGAGCTGCTGAGGAGCCAAAGAGCGATCGCGCTCCCATGTCAGTAGCAGAAGCAGCAGCAGCTGGGCGGAAAGGAAGCACGGTATTGAAATTATAACGTAGGTAGGGAATTCTTAATTTCCTTTTTCTAACAAATGATTTTTGAGCTATACTTACAAGGCTCACATATTGCTGTTGTTCACATATTGTGTATGAGTATTCCCTGCTGTGAGGCGGGCGCTGGTGATCCATCAGGACTAGTCATCCGAACAGCACTGCACTTGGTGACTGACGACACGTTACCCAGTCCAGGTCACAGCAATAGAGCAACTGGCGAACCAGCAGGAATGAGGAAAATTTTGCCTTCTTTTGCTTATTTTCTGGTTAGCGGACATCTTCTATTATGTAACTTACGCGCTACATAAGAATGTCTATTTGTGTGATGTAGAGATGCCATTTTGGTCTTTCCTATCAAACTACAGATGTGGTGTTTAGGCTTTGACAGACCAAACAATAAAAGGGCCACTTGCTTCACTCACCTGAATAGGTAAAATCATTGTGGAACAGATGTTGCCTGTCTGTGGGAAGCAGCCCACTTACCAGTTTAAGTACATGTATGAAAACGATATGCTCAGTAAATGGTCTCAGACAAAACCAACGTTCTCTGCACCATCCCTTGCTGCTGAATTTCCACCAGCCCGTTGCAGTCATTGGCTCTTGTTCTCATAACTGACCTCAGCAGGGGGAATGCCACTCACCGCTTTCAGGAAGAAATGTGTCTTTTGTCCTTCAGCCCCTGCACTGACAAGTTGGTTCACAGTAGAAAAGGAACTTGAACTTCTCTGTGTTTTATGTCTTTATTTGTATGGTGAAAATCCTCATCTTTGCCATTTGCTTTACAAGGTAGGACATATAAATGAAATTTTAATATTGCTACTTTAATATTTTTCCCATAGGACTAGATAAAGTCCCTGCTAGCAATTCTTTGTCACCTTTTCTTACAACTAAAAATGAGTTTTAAGTACTTCAAAAATGGCTATAAAATTATTAGAACTCCTTAAATGATGCAATATATATGTACTATTATATCTTTATATTCCATTTCTTGAATAAAATTATTAAATATTCCCAGCACTCTAATATTCATATCACAGAAAATATTAAATTTGAGTTTGATGTACCACTGTGACTCTCCTGATAAAGTTAGCGTGTGCTGTGGATTTATGAATTCAGTTTAACGTTTGTCAAGGAAACCAGTGTTTAGGGCCAGAGCACACTGAAGCACGTGTAAGCATGCAGGCAGTGCGTAAAGCCTGAGGCCCCAAAGCTGCAGCCTCACTACTGTTCTAATTCACCATGCCTTCGTTTCGGCTGTCTGCATATCACAGTTAGGCAGCTTCTGCTGATCTTCCGACGGACTGTCAGCGTGCGAACATCTGTCTCATGAACTCTAAGCAGCCTCCAAAGCTGGGTTTCCTTGTGTGGCCAGCACAAGGCACACTTCTTTTCAGCCAAAATATGACTCTTGTCTTCTTCTTCTCGAGGAACAGAACCTTCTCTCCACAGCTTTTGCAATCTGAGTAAAAGCCTTAGTGCCCCACTTGAAACTCAAAATCAGCCAGTTTCTGATCATAGTAATTGAGTTAGGGTTTTCCAGAGACACTGAACTAATACAATAATAATTATATCTATAACTTATTTTATAATATAAATATATACACATATATATTCTATAAAAAACATGTATAGTGTATATATATTATTTTAAGGAATTGGCTCTCCGCAAACCTGGAGATTGACAATGGTACAAATTGCAATGGAGAAAAATAATAACAGGTTGTTATGAGAAAGAATAACGGTGTGGGAGAAAGGGGGGGGGGATTAACTTTTATCTGGGTAGTCTACAAATGCCTCCTTAAAAAATACTTCCTGGTTTTTAAAGAATGAGAACAGGTCAACTTTACAGAGAATGGAAAGAAGAACTTCCAGGGATAATTGTGTACCTGAAAATGCTAAGGTGATAAAGAGCTTGGAGTGTTCCCGGAATGAAAAGGTAACAAGTGTCCATGTAAGTGGGGAGAGAAGCCCCAGCACAGGACTTGGTGTGAAGGGTGAGAGATGAGAAAATAACTATGTGTCTGGAATGAGCACCTGAATGGTCATCAGCATTGTTTACTGAAATGGAAAAAAAAAAAAAAAAAAAAGAATAGGTTTGTAGGGACAAGACTGGAAATTTGTTTTTAACTTTTTAAAATTGTTAAGTAGTAAATCATTGTATCAGCGAGAAAATTAGACACAGAGCTCTGGATCTCAGAAGAGAGGGCTTCACTAAAGATAATCTGAGACTATGGCAGATTTTGCTGTGGCAGTAACGATTCAGGCCTCAAATGCAGGATGCAGGACCTCCCTCTGTGTAGTCTGTCCCAGCATGGACTCACAGCTACCAATTAAAGACTTTGAAACACAACTGTAATATCCTAAAGTCATTTCAGCTACATATAAATATGTATATATATATATACATATATATATATATATTTAATTTTTACTGTGAGAGTATTAGGGATCAGCAAACTCTGGAAGCAAATAAATAAATTTGGGAAAACTAAATCAAGTCATACACGGGTTTATATTTAGATTTTAAAACTGAAAATATTTAAAATTTGAGTGAATTATTGAGTGTTATGTGTCAGAATAATTGCTAGATCTTCCTTTCAGTGAGTCTCACAGTTTTCTTTAAAATACATCAAAATTATCATTTACAAAATAACTTTTTAAGAGATGCTTTTTACTTTCCCACATTTGGGTCTTTTAAACCTTTCAATTGAAGTTTAATATAAATACAGAAAAGTCACAATATCATCATATACCTCAATGTACCAGGAATGCTTCTGCATTTTCTCAAATTGAACTCACTCATGTAAACAGCAGCGAATCAAGAAACAGAATATGAGTAGCAACCTGGACGCTTCCTGCCTACCCTCCTGGTCACCACACTTGGCCAAGTGACCATTAACCTGACATCTGAGAACAGAGATGATTTACACTTGCAAACATTTATGTTTGGGATACATAAAAACAGATATTCAAAGTAAACATAAACATTCATAGTTGGATTATAGGAAAATTCCTAACAGCACTGATGAGTAGAATAAATATTACTCTTCTAAGTCTATTGGGTTATAATTTTCATCTATGGGAAGCTCACTAGTCTAAGGCCAAGAAAAAAAGCAAAATGTTAGCAACTTATTAAGAAATAAACTATAAAAATCTTGTGATAACCTTGCCATATGAAATATGGTATTGCATATTTATTCTAAGAACTACTGATGTTGAATTTTTTTGCAAACTGTTACAATATTATTTACTTCTACTATTCCAGTAGTTTTTAAATGAAAAATAGTGAAGTAGTAATTTTTTTCAATAATGAGACATATATTTTGCAATTCTCCTTGGGGTATTTAAAGTTCAAATGAAGCCGACATTTCATTTTTATTTTTATAAAGATGTTTCTGGGATGCATTGGTTCTTCTTGACCTTATATACATTAAAGAAAATCCAATTCTCGTACAAATATGTTTGTCTCAGAGTTTCTGCAATAGTTTGTCACATTTCCTGCTTCTATAATTGTGTGAACTTGGACATGCTAATTCATCTCTTTAAGCGACTGTTTCTTCCTCTATAAAAAGAGTAATAGCACCTCCCTCCAATGCATTTTGAAGGCATTAAAGAATATATCACTGTATGTGGCACAACATAGAGGTTAAATATGATATTGCACAAGGTATATTTTATTATTTTTATATAATGTAATATATATTTTTTTACTTAGAGCTAGGCCTAATCAGAGCCAAAATGGGCATGATTATATAATGTACACCAGTGGCAATTGTCTATTTCATAAATGACCAGGAATGCTGCTCCTGTCTTTAATTCTATCCTTATATATGTGTTTGTGTGTACACACATATGTGTGTGTGTACAATCAATCTCAAGGGAGAAATTAACTTTACAAAGAAGACTAAATGTTGGATTTAGCTATTCAAGTGGCCTTTGGAATTCAATACACCATTTTAATTATAGGTATGCTCACTTAGTGAACTTAGAAATATTTTATACGTGCTTTAAAGGCACCAGGCTGTGCAAGGATGGATGGAAGGAAAAGGTTGACAGTACTCTTAGTGAACTCCGCTCGTCTGGAAGGAGCCCTAGAGTGTGGCCTGTGGTCTAACCAAGTTCTCCCTTGTTGCTGATCACGGATCAGATTATTCCTTAGTTTTCCCAGTTCCGCCTGGTGGTTTTGGGATTTCCTTTCTCCTGTCATCTCCCAGGCTTTGAAGTTTACGGATTTTACCAGGACTCCCTCCTTCCTGAAGGACCCAGTCGTCCATCGATTTGCATTAAGGCCGTCCCTCCCCAACCAGAGAGCCTTGAGTCCAAGAACAGCCCCTGCCATGATAAGTCACTTCACACCTTCCAGGTTTTAATCTTGTCATCTGCATGGAAGGGAAAATAAAATCCCACAGGCTCTAGAGAGGCTTAATATGAGACAGTATAAAAGTGTCTTGCCTGGACACAGGAAGAACATGATTTAGATTAATACAAAACTATTCTAGTTTCTTTTTCTCTTTTCCAATGAAAACCAATGTCAATTTAGAAGCTCTTTCCACTGCACCTCTTGAGTTGTGTCACTGGTGTTTTATGTGTACAGGCGATTTTGAGGAAAGGTGGTTTCGTAGGAGAATAACAGGCTATAGACAAGCCGTTTGGCGGGCAGGATCCCAAGCCAGGGTTACCTTTCGTGTTTCGGATCAGACTCACCAAGGGCTGAGCAGGGCATAGCCTCATCAGCCCTTCCTCGCGGACAGGGACCCTTTCAAGTCTCTATACAACATTTTGTGTTTACAGTTTGTTTTCATCCTCTTAAGAGGGCCACCGCAGTGGCAGGAGTGTCAGGCCCAGGAACCTGGGATGCCCGCGGGCGGTCTGTGTGCGGGCGCTGGTCCTGCCCTGCGCTGCCGTGTCCCGCCGCATGGTCTGGCTGCCACCAGCCTGCTGACCTCCCGCCCTTCCTGAAATACACACCTGTGAAACCGTGTCTCAAAATGTATCTAGAAGGCGTAAGTCCCTCCCTGTCTGACCTGAAGCTGCCGGAACCGGGTCCCAGCGAGCGGAGAGACGGGTCTCCAGTGGAGGGTGCAGGTGTGACAGGAACTGTATCCTAGCAGTGTGACTTCGTCCCACCTGTGAGTCCAGTCGTCCCTGAGGCCAGCTCTTCCCCACCTTTGCATCCTGTCATCAGGCAAGTTCTAGGGCTCGTGGGACCCGCTCATTCCCATAACATGCGTTGGAATCAGGGTCCTACAGCTGTTAGGGAGCTGTGTGCACACACCTTGTGATAGCCAATTCCTACCTCCTCTGACTTTAAGATGATAATATTTATAGCAGCATTGATTTTCCTGTGGCTGAGTGAGGCTAAATTGCCCACATTTCTATTTCCAAATTTCCCCATTAATAAACCTGCAGAACATTTAAAGTTCATTCAGATATTCTAAGTGACCATATGGATACAGAGAGCCATTATTTTCTGTGTTTTGCTGGTTTAATATTCACAACTGGAGAAAACGAAATCATAACACATTAATATAAAACGCAGAAACAATTGTGTGGAGTATTATTCGCAAGATCTTAGCGAACAGTCAACTAGACATCAAGCGCTATTTGAAAAGACCGTCTCCACCTGAGGAGCCTGGCTCCTGGTTAAGAATCTATGAGTGATTGCCCTGGCCTGAGCACAGGTGATCAGGAAGGCTTTACCTGGCGGTTGTCATGGGAAGCCATCCTCCCACACCCGGCCAGGCACACGGAAGCTGCGGTCAAGGGCTTGCGACCCCGGCTGGCGCCGCTCTCCGCATACTTCCGTTCCTCGCCCCAGCCCTTCCTCCCTACATCTTGTACTCTGACGTTCTGGGCAAAGGTCTTCTTCAGGTGCCTGACGGGGCGAGGAAGGAGATTGCCCCACTCTGACTCTGCACTGGTATTTTCCACACTTACCCCTCCCATCCCCCTGCCCCTGACCCCAGGGTCCAGGAAGCCACAGCACCTTTCGCTTGGGACTCCCTCAATGGTGAGAACACCTGTGCCTGGCCCGGGCGCAGTCCCGTGGGGGAGCGTCCTGTGGTTTAGACTCGCGTGTTCCCCGACAGGGAGTGGTCAGAGGCTTAGTGCCTTCTTTCACATAGCGTTTAGCTGGCTCCTCTGCCGCCCGCCCGACAGGCGGCTCTCCCCAGCTCAGCTGGCCTCCCAGCGCCAGCAAGCTTCCTCTCCTCTTTTGACAAGTTGCATAGTCCAAAGACATTTTTCAAATCAATTTTATAGACTTACCCATGCATGAATTAGTAAGAAAGCAAGACTTCAGGTTTCCTTTTAATATATTTGCTTCATCCAACTCATGATCATTTTTTTAAAGTTCAAAGTGCCCTAAATTGTTTTTCCAGATCAATACAAATGTTTTTAATGTCTACATTTTCAGTCAGAAAGGAAAACTAAATGAAGTCATTAAACAGAAATAAAAAAAGAGAAAATTCCAGGAAACAAGATAAATAAGTACAAAAAGGTATTCATAATTATTCTGGCTTAAATAAAAGTTTCTTACAGCTCAGGTTCATTGGGGTACATTAATAATTCTATTATTAATAAGGCCATTATTCAAAATCAATATGCTGAAAATGAAAATGCAATGTTTTATATAGACAAATTTAAATATTACAAATAAAAAATGAAATTTGAAGAATTACTTTCATTTGTGGCCAATGAAAGGAAGGGTTAACAATTTGGGGGGAATCTAATGCTTCAGTTAATTGTATGACGGCAGCATAGTTTGAGGCTTAAACGCGGGGCCCAGGAACCCAGCTGCTGCGAGCAAGCCCCAGCAGCGCTCTGGCCGCCCGAGCCGACTGCGCTCTGCACTGCCGGAGCAGAAAGTCGCCATGCTCCACGGTAAGATGACGAGGAGCAATGGGTTAGTTACTGTTGATCAAGGCGCTGAAATAATTTGTTTAATAAACTGAATACTTTCTTTAGAGCAAAACCTTTTTCTTTTCCTGCATGGAGATCGAATTTGGGACATTCGGCCCAAAATATGGCACCTCAGCATTTGACAAAACAGCAGAAGCAGGAAAGTCACCTCACCTTCCCTCACTCCTTCTGCCTGAAGTGGGACATAAAAACTGCATTCCAGGGGACTCCTCTCCCTGTAGCTGGAGGAAGGGAATATGCTTATCTCTGAAGACACACGCACAGAGAGAAGAATCTGAGGAAAGGGGCCTTGCTGAGCTCCCCCAGTTCATTACCATCGAGTCACACTGTTTTACCCCATCGTCTCCTCCTTGGCTACTTCTTAATTAAAACGAGTGTGAAAAATACACAGGGTTACCCATTTCTTTGGGTCTTAATTTCTGATGGCTCCCATATCATTAAATAAATGTCCATAGTTTTCTTTTATGAATCTTTCTTTTGTTATGGGTGTGTCAGCCATGAGTCTTGTGGCGGGTGAGGAAAAAGATACCTTTCAACAGCAACATGCCAGTTTCTGGTTTCCTGGTGCTCGTATTCTCCAGAGGAGACACTGGAGGCTCAAAACAGTAAGTAAGACTGTGCGGATTACTCTAATGACTTCACTTTCTGTTTATGCTGACATATATCGTTTATATGTTTGATGTCCCATTCTTGATTACAGTTTATATTTTCATGTATATGATACATTATTTTATAATGATTTTCTAAGATGAGGCATCTTTGTGAGTGAAAGGAGGTATTACTAATAAAACATCACTAAAGTGATCTACAGAATTAATGCAATCCCCATCAAATTACCATCATCATTCTTTACAGATCTAGAAAAAATAATTCTTCACTTTGTATGGAACCAGAAAAAACCTCATATAGCCAAAGCAATCTTAAGTAAAAAGAACAAACCGGGAGGCATCAGTCTTCCTGACTTCAAGCTGTACTATAAAGCAATAATTGTTAAATCAGCCTGCGACTGGCACAAGAACAGAAGCATCGATATTAGGAATAGAACTGAGATTCCAGAGATGAAACCATCTGTATACGGTAACCTAATCTTAGATAAAGCAGACAAAAATATACAATGGGGAAAAGAATGTCTCTTCAATAAATGGTGCTGGGAAAACTGGATAGCTACATGCAGAAGAATGAATCAGGATCCCCACCTCTCATTTCTCACAACATCCATTCAAGATGGATAACAGATTTAAACCTAAGGCATGAAACCTTAAGAATC
>VBSM01002217.1:1751935-1765518 GCA_008086735.1 Cheirogaleus medius
TTGGTGTCAGACGATGGAGAATGAGTATTTCGCTTTGGAGGTGACTTTTCTCTCAGCTCCTCTATGTTTCCTATGAACTTTCACTGGTTCTTTCTCATCTGTTTGCTTTATCGAGGATCAGAAGTGACAGGGCTGGATTATGAGGTAAAATCTAGAATTCAGGAGGAATGATCCTTGGCAGGTCTGGGGATATGTGCTCTGGACCTCTTCACGCTGACTTCAGGCACTTCCCTGCTTGCGTGGGTGTGGAGGTCGGCGAAGGAGAAGTTGACCTGCTGTGGCACAAATCACACAGTCCCGTTCGGCTAGCCGTTGATCGCGGCCAACTTGCACTGCAATCCCCGCTGCACCACTCGGATTCTCGGAACTTCACGGCAAATCCACTGCATCACTTTCCTCCTTTTCCCAGCACTGCTGTCCCTCGAAGCTTCCCTGTAATTCTGTGGAGCTGATCCTGTGGGAGAACCTTGCCGCTGATCTCCAGACTGCTCGCTCCGGAGGTTTCTCCTTCCAGTTCTCCTCCGCAGCCTCCTCTCATGGAGTCTCCCATAGTTTCCGGCACTCCTCCTTCCGACCGCCGTCCGATGTATGGTCGTTTGCTTGCTTCTTTCTTCTAATATCTTCTAGAAGCTTTCTTTTCTGCAGAGATGCTCTACCTGGCAGTGTTTCTCGTTCGCCATCTTGCTCCGCCTCGAAACTCATCCTGTATTTATTACATTAGTTTTGTATTGTTTTGAAAGTTGGGAAGTGTGAGTCCTCCATCTGTGTCCTTTATTTATTTTTTTCCTTCAATATTGTTTGGACTATTCTAGGCCTCTTACTTTTTCACATGGATTTAAGGATCAAGTTATCAATTTCTGCAAAATGGCAGGTAGAATTTTGGTAGGAATTACATTGAATTTGGAAGTATTATCATCTTTACAATATTGTCTTCCAGTCCATGAATATAGATGTCTTTCCATTTAATTAGGTTGTCTTTGATTTCTTTCAATAATGTTTTGTAGTTTTCAGTTCATAAGATTTGCACTTATTTGGTTAAATGTGTTCATAAATATTTTATTCCTTTTGTTGCTATTTTAAATGGAATTGCTATCTTAATTTAATTTTTAGGTGTTCCATTGCTTTTGTATAGAAGTGCAACCAATTTTATATTGATTTATTGTGTTGCAACTTTGATGTGGTCATTTATTAGCTCTAGTAGTTTTTGAGACTTTGGAATTATGTACCCATTCCTTGTTCATTTTAATCTAGGCTAACCCATTGATTATCTAAATAATCCCAGGGTATAGGGACCTATTTATTTTAGTCTGTCTCTCTGGGCCTCCTTATTTTAGTTTGCCTTTGTCCAGTGCCTTCCCTGCCTTCTTTTGCTTCTAATCTTTATACTGAATCTTCTTCCCTCTTCTGAGCTCATTCTAGGGTAAAAAATAAATATAAATCTTTCCTAACGTTTTCATTTGGGAAACAACCCTCACCTGTCATGATTCTTTTAAGTTAATCACCACATATATCCATGTCTTTGTCATTGAAACAACTCATCAGCTTTTACCCTCTTGGTTAGCTCATTCATGGAATAAAATTTGAGGCTACGATTTGGGTTTTCATGAGCATGTTGGGAAAGGAGGTCGTAATGACTCTTTTATTTTTAAGTTACATATACATATTCATTCCTAAACTTCTTTTATTAGATGTGCATAAATCTCTTAGCACCTACTAATGCTGAAATTACTATTAACTGGAGAACATTGAACAGAAATGTAACTTAGATTATTAATTATATTTTCTGATTATTTATTAACATATCCTCATTTTGGATGCCACTTATTTCTATCTATTTTTTAAATAAACTAAATGAGAGACAGGAACTCTCTTACACTGCTGGTGGGACTGCAAATTAGTGCAACCTTTGTGGAAAAGAATTTGGAGATACCTCAAGCAGCTAGCAATAGAAATACCATTCAACCCAACAATAGCATTGTTGGGCATCTACCCAAAAGAGCATAAGTCACTCTATTATAAAGATATCTGCACCCGTATGTTTATGGCAGCACAATTCACTATTGCACGGTCATGGAAACAACCCAAGTGCCCGACAATTCATGAGTGGATAACTAAAATGTGGTATATGCTCACAATGGAATATTACTCAATTCTAAGAAACGACAGTGAACTAACACCGTTTATGCTATCCTGGATTAAGCTTAAGCCCATTTTCCAAACTGAGGCCACACAAGATATGGAAAATGGGCTCCACATCTATTCGCCATCAAATTGGTACTGACTGATTAAAACTATGGTGCTCAAATGGTGGTAGTGTTCACCAGGGTTTCGAGAGGGGGAGACAAGACCCACATCATAGGGATGTGGCAAGCATTGTTGGGGGGAAGGGCATACCTCTAACCCTTCTTAGGGAGAGGCAAAGTTATACAATGTATCCAAAATGTAAAAAAAAAAAAAATCTTTTGTCGGATGGAGGGCAGGCGGGAGGGGGGAGGAGGTGTAGAGTTACATAATGGGTGCCATGCACGCCACCTGGGGATCGGACTCCCTTGAAGTTCTGGCATGTGGGGGGGAGGGGTGGTAGGGGCAATGTATGTAACCCTAACAATATTTGTACCCCCGCTATATGATGAAATAAAAGGGAAAAAAAAGAAGATAGAATACCAAAACAAAACAAACAAACAAACAAACAAAAAAATAAATGATGTAGATGAACTTAAATTTTAAGTAAATAAATGAATAAAAAATTTAAGTAAATAATAAATGAATAAAAAAGTCTTTGTTGTTAATGTCATTTACATTATAATGCTGGTTTGATTAAAATAGTAATAAAATATCAGCAAATAGTACTGTGTACTTTAAAAGTTGTTCTACCCAGCATCGTATTTTTATATTTTACAGAATTCTATACAATAAATATTATACTAATTTTAAATGCGTAAAATACAAGTCTCAGAGAGATGATTACTTTCTACATCATGTAGACTAAGTCTTATTTTTCCATATTCATTGTCTTTTTCAACTTATAAAAAAGACTAAGCTGGCAAGAGAACAGAATAATAGCAGACCACCAAGTAAATAGGCAGATCATGAGCCTTTCTCCTGGGAGATAAAGAAGAACTGTAATTTACTGGCAACATATGATAGGGTAGCAAACTTGTTCTACTTGTGTATTATCACAATGAACACTCATAAATGGCATATGATATAAATATACCTTTTCACAAATAGGACATAAATTATTATTCAAACTATAAGAGTGAAAAAGAAGTAGAATGAGAATTTAAAATCATATAGGCTTGACTTCAAAATCCTGTTTTTATTTTTCATTGTAGTGAGAATGGTACATAAAAATGAAAAGTATAATTATAGCATAATTATTTTCTAGGAATCGTTGCATTTTAAAGATCACTGTTTGTCATAGACTAGAATAACACACAGAATTATTGTTAAGTGAAAGTAAGGAAAATGATTCAGAAAGGAATATAACAAAACATGCCTTCTTTTATTAGCAAAAACTGAATGATATATTTTAAAATTTAATTTTATTGTTTGTGAAAACTTTCTATTTTCAAATCAGAGGGCACATTAATATGTGAGAGAATCATAAAGATAGAAATTAATTATTCAAGTTTTTATAAGTTTGTTAAGATATATTGTGTTTTCTGCTGTACTATACTTGACAAATTTTTGGCAGTTTTATTTTATTTTTAATTTTTGCAGTCAGAGTCCTTGAGGTATAATTTACATGCAGTAAAATACAACCTTTTTTAGTGCATAGTTCTATATGTTTTGATAGGCATAGAGGTATATAACTACCACCATAATCGAAATGTAGACTAGCTCCTTCACCACATAAATTCCCTAGTAGCCTTTTGTAGTCAACCCCCTGACCCATATGAAGTAACTACTGATCTTTTGTGATTAAGTTGTGAGTTTGTTTATTGTAAATAAAAATCTGTTATCAGAAATGTGTTTTGCATATATTTTCTCTTAGTTTTTGTCGTTTCTTTTTATTTTTTATTAGTATCTCTTAAAGATCAGAATATTATGATTTAAAAAAATCACAGTTTTTCAATGTTCTTTTTCAAGGATCATGCTTTTGATAATGTAATTAAGAAATCCTTATCTAACCCAAGAGCAAAAATATTTTCTCTTATGTTTTCCTGTAGAAATTTTATAACATTAGGTTTTACATTCAGGTGTATAATCCATTTTGAGTTAATTTTTGTATTATGTGTGAGGTATGAATCAAGGTTTATTATTTGGTATATGGATGTACAAATGTTCCAACATTTTTGTTGAAAAGACTATCTTTTCTCCATTGAATTGACCTGCATCTTTGTTGAAAATCAATTAGCCATACACAAATGCATCAACCTACTTCTGGACTCTCTATTATTTTCCACTGATTGATATGGATATACTTTCATCAATACCAGCTTTGCATTCCCAGGATAAATCACATTTGGGAATGATATAATATATATATTTGAGAAATTGTCTGTCTCTCCTTTCAGTTCTATCTGTTTTTGACTCATATTACGAAGTTCTGTTGTTAGGCAAATGCACATCAAGTATTGTAGTGTCTTGATGAATCGATCTCTTTATCATTAGGTCCTGTCCTCCTTTATCTCTAATAAATTTTCTATTCTAAATTCTATTCTGTCTCAACAGAGCTGCTGTCTCATGGTTAGCATTTGCATGGTATATTTTTTCCATCCTTTTAACTTATTTATGTCTTTATGTTCAAAGTAGATTTTTCTTAAACAGCATATAGTTGGGTCTTTTTAAAAATACATTTGGCAATTTCTGTTTTTAAATTGATCTGTTTAAATCATTTTATTTAGTAGAATTTTTTGTTTGTTGGATAAAATATTTATGATCATGTTGTTTTGTGCATTTTTAAATCTCTTTATTTTTTCCCTTTTTTGACAGCTTTCAGATAGTGTAATCTTATGATTTAATTTCATCTCCACTACAAGTTTATTTATTATTTATGCTTCTTTATTTCAAAGTTTTTAATTGTTACCTTAGGATTTACAATATACATATCAATGAATCATAATCAAACTTCAAGTAATATTATACAACTTCAGACATGGTATAAGTATCTAATTGCAGTATGTTCCCAATTCTTCTATCTATTTATGTCTTTTTGTCATATACTTTACTTCTTTTTATGCTATTAAACCACAAAAGTTTGCCACTATTTTTGATTTAGGCAATTATATTATAAGTGATTTAAAATAAGGCAATTGTTTTTATATTTACCTATACTGTATTTTTCAAAGATCTTTATCTCTTTTGTGTAGATCCCAGTTTCTGTCTGGTACTAAAAGAGTTTATTACCAGAAGACTTGCACTCTAAGAAAGCTTAAAGGATGTTCTTTAGGCAGAAACTGGTACCAGACAGAAAGTTTCTGCCTAAAGAACATCCTTTAAGCTTTCTTAGAGTGCAAGTCTGCTGGTAATAAACTCTTTTAGTTCTTGGTTCAACTGATAAGATATTTATTTTTAGACAGGTGGCAGTTGTTCCTTATGTTTTTGCTTTTCTTTTAGCTTTGCAGTCTTCTAGGGGAGGTGGTTTCTTTCTTTCTCTTCCCCTTCCTTAATTTATCTTTATGTGTGCACTGAGGGGTACAGTGTCTGCTGCCCTTCTCTCGATGATGTAAGGCTTTTCCTCTCTAGGGCCAAGGGTTCAGACAGGGCTAAGTTGTACTCTGTAGCAGTGGCCACTGTGGGAGCCCTTATCAGCTGTCCTACCTTGCCCTTTCAATCCGCATTAGTTATTTGCTACTCCATTTTAAATAACCAAAGCTTTGGCAGCTTACAGTACTGCACATGTTATCTCACCATGTCTGCAATGAGAAATGCATCCATGGCTTAGCAGGGCCTGCAATTCAGGATCTCTTATCATGAGCAATCAGCCTCTGATTGGGGCTGCAGATTTATCTGAAGGCTTAGCTGAGATAGATCCACCATGAAGCTCACTTGCAAGTTTGTTGGCAGGATTCAACTGTTATAGGCTGCTGGAATGAAGGCCCAGTTCCTTGCTGGCAGGTGACCAGTGGCTGCCATGAGCCCATTCTCCTGTGGGTCTGTCCAACTTGCTTCTTCAGAATGAGGACAGGAGAAGAGCCAGAGATATAGGAGAGTGCCAGCAAATAGGACAGACATGATCTTCCTTTATAAATTAATTTTAAAATTGACATGCCATCACTATTGCTGTATTCTAATCATCAGAAGCTATAACCAGGTCTAGCCCACACAAAAGGGTAGGAGATGACACAAGGGAGTGAATACCAGAAGGTGGACCACTGAGAGCCATTTTAGAAGCACTTTCCATCCCTCGGGGATTCATATTTCTTCTAAATGCAAAGTGTGTTCACCTCCTCCTGAGGACTTCATAAGTCTCATTCCATGGTAGTGGCTATCCGAATCCCATAATCTCGTAATTCACATCAACTCTACATCTACATCTTGGAGCTGGTTCAGGGAGATGACTCTACAAAAGCAAGTAAACTTCCCTTGTCTCTGTGGCTACTAGGAATAGTACCAATATATTTCAATGCTAACCTACAATTGGTCCTTAGAAAACTACCAACAGTTTTAGCTAGGTTCTCCCTACCCATGTATAGTTGACACCCCTGTCTTCTTTTCATGCTCTGTCACACGTCAGCCAGGGCTCATGTCCCAAGTCTGTAGGAGGCATCTCTCTTTTTTTAATTTCAGACTATTTAATGGCCCTGAAACCCCAGCTCTGTGACAGGTTCAGAAAGTTACAAACTTCAATGTTATTCATTTTTTTCATATAATTTTCATGATGAAGACACTTTTTTCAGATTTTTATATTATTGATAGAAGCTGGAAGTTGTGGCAGTAACTTTTTGATGTTATAATGCAGTATTTTTAAAAATCAAAATATATGATGGGTTTACCTTTCTGTGCTTGTTGTTTCGGTCTTTATATTCCTTAATGCCCTGATATAGTTTCTCCAACCTCCTCACATGAGATTAAACATTATGCCAAAAGATGTCTCAAATATGGAGATGACATTTTCAAAGACAAAGTGCTCTCAGGAGACTTTCTTAATAGGTATTTTTGATTGAAACATAGTGCCATTATGGAAATAAGTATATTAACATATAAATGTGTAAAGTTAATATATTTCCTTTTACTATTCCTAGACAAAATTATGAATATATCAAAACAAAGAGGTAGGAAATAGCAGAGGACATAAAAAGGTGGAAAACCATACCATGCTCATGGGTCGACAGAATCAACATTTTTAAAATGTCTATACTACTCAAAGTGATCTACAGATTCAATGTATTCCCTATTAAAAGACCAACAGCAAATTTTGAAGATCTAGAAAAAAATAATTCTATGCTTGGTATGGAATCAGAGAAGACCCCATATAGCAAAAGCAATCTTAAGCAAAAAGAGCAAATTGAGAGGCATCAGTTTATCAGAATTCAAGCTATACTACAAGGCTATAGTAACAAAAACAGCATTAGACTGGCACAAGAACAAAGACTAGTGGAACAGAGCAGAGAACCCAGTTATAAAACATTCCTTATATAGCCATTTAATCTTTGACAAAGCAGACAAAAACATACACTGGGGAAAAGAATCCTTATTCAATAAATGGTGCTGGGAAAACTGGATAGCCACATGTAGAAGACTGAAACAGGATCTCCACCTCTCACCTCTCACAAAAATCAACTCACGGTGGATAACAGACTTAAACCTAAGGCATGAAACTATAAGAATTCTAGAAGAAAATGTTGGGAAAACTCTTGTAGACATTGGCCTAGGCAAATAATTTATGAAGAAGACACCAAAGGCAATCACAGCAAGAACAAAATTAAATAAATTGGACCTGATCAAATTAAAAAGCTTCTGCACAGCAAAGGACATAATCAATAAAGCAAACACACAACCTACAGAATGTGAGAAAATATCAGCATGCTATATATCCGATAGAGAGCTGATAACTAACTAGAAACTATATAGAACTCAGGAAGATCAGCAAGAAAAAAATCAAACAACCCATTCAAAAGTGGGCAAAAGACATTAACAGAAACATTTCAAAAGAAAACACACTAATGGCCAACAAACATATGAAAAATGCTCCTCATCTCTAATTATCAGGGAAATTCAAATGAAAACCACAATGAGATATCACTTAACTCCAGTGAAAATGGCTTTTATCAAAAAGTGCCAAAACAATAAATGTTGGCATGGATGTGGAGAGATAGGAACACTCCTACACTGCTGGTGGGACTGCAAACTAGTACGACCTCTGTAGAAAGTAATATGGAGATACCTTAAAGAGATACAAGCAGAACTACCATTTGATCCAGCAATCTCATTACTGGGCATCTACCCAGGGGGAAAAAAAAGACATTCTATAAAAAGACATCCATACTAGAATTTTTATAACAGCACAATTCACAATTGCAAAGATACGGAAACAACCACAGTGTCCATCAGTACATGAGTGGATTAATAAAATGTGGTATATGTATACCATGGAGTTCTACTCAGCCACAAAAAAAACAATGGTGATCTAGCACCTCTTGTATTATCTTGGGTAGAGACGGAGCACATTCTACTAAGTGAAGTACCACAAGAATGGAAAAATAAGCAACACGTGTACACACTGTCAAATTGATATTCACTGTAACATTCATCAGGTGTCAGGTAGGTGGAAGGGGAAGGATGGGATGGGTATATTCACACCTAATGGGTGCGGTGCACACTGTCTAGGAGATGGACACACTCGAAGCTCTGATTTAGTGGGTCAAAGGCAATATATGTAACCTTAAAATTTTTACCCCTGTAAGATGCTGAAATAAAAATTAATTAATTAACTAATTAATTTCTGGTATTCCTACTACAGGATGCTAATACAAAGAAAAAATATATATCTGGTACATATTATTTTTAATTTCAATTTATGCTTTATTGAATGTCTTTTAAAAGTTTAGTTTGATATTATTTCTTAAAGAACGGCTACACTGATAAGTACTTATATTCTTTTCAAAGATGTAACTAGCATCAGAATTGTAATAATGGCAACAACTATAAGACTATATATAGTATACTTTAAAACTGAGGGTGAGATATGAAACAGTTTACAAAATATGCAATATGATTTGGTGAAATACCATTTACAAAGAAAAATCAGTGTTAGTTAAATGAATAATAAATTTATGTCAGGTTATCAAATACTATAAGACAGCATATGTGTGGAATTGGCAATTTTTGTAAACTGCATTGACTTTTACTCCACTCTCTTGAAAAGGAAACATTATCTTTGAAGTCGTCCTTTGATAAGTATTTAGCAAAGTGAACAAAATGCAAAGATTTTGAAAAAGGTGACTAAGGTGAATACTTGTCCTGCGAAATGTAATCTATTTATCAGTGATGTGGACACCTGGGAGGTAGATGTAGGTGTCTAAGCTCCTTAGACAGGAGTTTTCAGCTCCTGAAACATCTGGGTCTGAGTGAGACCCATGCGGTCATCCACATCACTTCTACCAATGTTCCGTCCTGTGGCTCTGACAGTTCTTGTTCTTGTTTTCCTTTCTGTTCCTTTGCGCGATTCTGAGGAGGACACATTGTCATTTGGTTCAGTTGCAGGACTGTTTCTTGCTTCTTGTTTATATCCCACGGCTGCTGTCACAAGTGAGGGAAATTGGACATTTGCACTGAGGTGTATTCCTTCTAGGTATCTACTACAAAAACGTTCTGATATTTGGCAGAATTCCAATAGATATTGTTTGTTCCTGAACCTCACTCACCTCATCCTTGGGTCAGTGAGTTGGTTGTTTCACACCAAAACGACACTACTGCACTAATGCATCTATGCATTTTTATGGGTCTTCTGGGATCACTTAGGAAATAATGTAGGATCACTTAGAAATCTTTTTATCCCCAGTGAACAGGTCATAATCACATGTCAGCTACTGCAGTGTCTATATATTTGGTCCAGACATCTTCCACCAAACTGATAGGTAGGCAGAGGGTCTCCCTGTATCTGTGAATAGGATTCATCTAGTGACTAGAGGTCCACACTTTCTTACAAAATTTTAATTTGGGTGAGACATCTTAGACAGGTCCTTTATTCATTTGTTAAATCAGTAAAAATAAATTACAAAGGGAATGTTCTGCTCTGTAAGTATTTTATTTTTCATGGAGAAACCCACTAAATATCCACAATTGACAGAATTCATTTAAAAACATTCCAAAAATATTTAGAAGTCTTGCATCATACTTGGTAATTCTTAAAATGCCTCCTTATAAAATGTGCAAAGGGTAAATATGCACCAGCACACTGAATATTGTGGTAGATATGTTAAGATAGTTTAAAAATGGAAGTGACTTACAGTCAAATTTCATATACATTTAAAGAGAAATGTAGGTGTAAATACATTGGGCTCAGTAATCCAATAAGCTTTTGGAAGTAATATTTACACTCTCCTCTCTCATTTATTCTAAATAAAAAATGCTAAGAACTGTTAGTAGAATAAATCCTTTTTAAAGGGTATTGAATTGTAATTATGTAATCCTTTAAGATGTACAAAAGCTTATTAATGTATGAAGCTCAAAACATTCATGAATGATGGTCCGATCTGAATTTAAGAGCTCCTATCTCAAATAGAAAGACTTGGCATGTATAAAGTATAATCAATATTGGATTTCACCCATTAGGACCTTTAACTTCAAAATATTATCTCAATAAATTGCCGATCCATGTTCATATATTCTTAATTGTTCTTTAAAGACTCAGAGGGAAAAAATCTAAGACTGCACAATTTCCCCAGGGACAAACAAAAATACTGGCAGCAAGAATAAAAGCATTTGGGAAATTATCTTATCTTTCAACCTTAGCTATGACCTGCATTTTCTTACCTTCTTAACTCATCACCACCACTGGCAACTTATATGGGAGCTTTATTTCATATATTTTGAGGTAACAATAGTTTTATTAAAAGACAATTCCCCTGTTATATAAATCCATGTCTATTTTGAGTATAGATTTCTGTAAAAATGTCATTATGTTTTTTTTTAATTTTTACTCTTAATTTCAGTGTCCTAGACAAGCTGTGTTCTCAATATTATTGTTTTATGAGACTTGTAACGGAAGTATCAAAATGAATGAAATCTGATGTGAGTTCTTCATTTGGGAGCATAAAATAATGTTATTATACTATTGGACTATGTAATAGTCACCTATTAAATATATAGATACATATTCGAAGGAAATACTGCTGCCTCCATGACAGAGTACATACTGAGCAAGTCTGCAGCCTTGGAAATTGAAGCAAAAGAGAAACATTAAATCCAAATTCTTACCTGTCATGGAAAGCATGAGAGGTTTTAGTAGGTAGCCCAGTGTATTCAGATCTGACTTGCAGGTAGGCTCACCCATAACTGAGTTGACATATGAAAAATGGCTATGTAAAAGTTACTGAATGAGGAAAGTAAATGTATATACCTTGGATTGATAAGAGTAAGAAAACATCTATGCAATGCTTAGTAGCAATAAACTATACCCATAAATGTAAACCATTTTGATTTCAGATAAATTTAGTTTCTCAAAACAACTTTATCTCTGTCTTGCTAGATAAATATGTATAAACTTGTACTTCATATATGAAAATGAAATACCTATACAATAATCCTTTCCACAAAATGAATATTGGGGAAATGTTTTCTGCTTTTATTTTTATATTTATTTTAGTAAGCTTTATCCTGCCATTGGAAGTAATACGATATATTTTCACTTCAGAGTGTAAACATGTAAAAAAATGATTAGAAATTTAGATGAGCACATATTCTAATAAAGCTGTCCTACCCACGGAATGCTACTATGGTTTTTCAAGATACTAGAATCCTATCACGTTGGCAATTTCGGTCGTGCAAACATGGGTTCTGCTGACAAAGAGAGCTTGATTAGCCCCTAATTTATCGAGGCTTGTCTGACCTTAGACATGCTACCTACTTTAATTAGCTTGGCATGCAGTGCTGTGGGCTGAATGGTGTGTCCTGCAATTCCTATGTTGAAATCCTAATCCCCAGTATCTCACAATGTGAATGTTTTTGTAGATGGGGTAATTAAAGAGATGATTCAGTTAAAATGAGGTCTAAAAAAAAGAGGAAAAGAGGAAATTAGGACACAGACACACACATAGGGAAGACCCTGTCTGGACAAGGAAGAAGATGGCTGTCTGCAAGCCAAGGAGAGAGGTCTCAGGAGAAACCAGCCCTGTCCACACCATGATCTTAGACCGCAGCCTCCGAAACTGCGAGGAAATAGAATTCTGTTGTTTAAGACAGCCAGTCTGTGGTGCTTTCTGATGGCAATTGAAGCCAAGTAGGGCCCACACATCCATGGAAAAATGGGAGAAATTTAAAAAATATACATTTAAGGGCTGTTCTGCTTATTAAATAAATTATTGCGGATCAGTGATACTTTATTTGGACTATTTGTACCTCACTCATGTTTCATAATTTGGGATATAACTCTTTCCTCTCTACTCATCACTCACATGATAGTTTGCCTGGGCTTTTGCTCTGTTTCCTACTCAATGTAAAAATATGTGGCTCCACACACAGTGCTCTGGCCACGGTTGGTGTGAACTGCCTTGGTGGGTTGGTGTCACTTCCAGCAGACTACAACCAAAACCTTATTGTTTAGAAACAAGCTTATATATAGAATATTTCTTACCATACTATGATCATTCAACTTCAGACATACAAAATATACAGTTGTAAATAATCAATACACCTTAGAAAACAAAATTAAAGAAAATTTCTGTATAAAATAATATTAATAATGATTACTTTGATTAGTATAAAGCAAGACAAAAATAAAAGTTCCAATAGTAATAACTCATAAAATTAGAAGTGAGAGTGTCTTTATCATATTAGAAAAAAGAGAAAATTATGAATTGTATAATTTAAGTTAAAAAGGCATGGAAAATATTCTAGCGTAATAATTAATTGGCCTATATAAGGTAAATAAATACTAATCTAAAGGAAAAAAAGTATTTTGAGAAATAGGACAAAATTTTAAAAAGTCATCAATCAAGGAAAAGATGCCACGACAAGAAAAAGAAAGATAAAATAAGAAAATTCAGAAGTCACAAGATAAGATGAAATAAACTTATCCAAATATATCACCAATGACAATCAGCATAAATTGACTTTTCCAATATCCAACTTAGATAAATATATTCCACTCCCACGCTGAAAATTCTGTTCCACGACATGATTCTCGATCCCACATCTGAGAATGTTAAAATAACTATATAGAAATGCCACCACCAAAGTGATGACTGAAAGGAGGTAGTTTTGGGTAGGTTTTGTAATTCTTTTGTTTTCAGATTGCACCTCACTTGGATTGTTCATTCCAGTTATGGCATTTTAAAAGTACTTGGAATAGTTCCACCTGGAGGTATTGCCACCAAATTGATATGATTTTAGTTTTTTTCACTTGTTTTTGAATTTAAGAGATTGATTTTGGCCGGGCGCGGTGGCTCACGCCTGTAATCCTAGCACTCTGGGAG